>QLPD01002200.1:0-10458 GCA_003314085.1 Hymenopellis raphanipes
TTTGAAGGCCAGATGAACTTGCATTGGAATATTCTTTGGTGTTCAAAGGTCTGAACTAGTCTCTCCTAGACAGACTGATGATACGACGTGACGAGCGAGCAAAGTACTTGTATGTAGTCTGTTTGTAATCGCAGGGGTGTTGGCCGGCAACCGGTTGCTTATGCAATCGGCCCGATTAGGAACACGCGTCTCTCTGTGTACTACCATGATCCCGCTACTCCCACCACAGCACGACGTCCGCGTTGTGCTCGTCGGTTCCAGAAAATTTTCCGGCGCTTCTTCTGCTTGTTTTCTTTTATGTAGCCTCGCTTTTGGAGCACAGTTTGGCTTTGTGCGGCTGTCGCTGTCCTTGGATTCGTTCCGCGGCGCACACTTTCGTACGGATATGGGCGGCGTAAGCCCTCGCGACGAGGCCACCATACATTTGGACAACGGATCCGGCTCTTAACGGGCGGATCTCCTCCGCCTCACCACATTCGCGCTGGCCGTGCTGGCCATGCAACATATATTCAATTTGGACAACGACGACGAGTACCAGACCGACAACAATGACTATCGAGCTGACCACGGTGGCAAGCAGCGTCTCCTGAGCTCACGTTCGAGTTTAGGCAGGGTAGGGTTTTCGAGGAGGACCTCGTCCATCTTGTACTCGTGTGTAGTTCTCTCTCATCTCATCTCATCTCAGCTCAGCCATCTCATCGTAGCTCATTACATGTCTTCCCCTCATTGCGTATCCTCGGTCATTCACCCCCATACACGCTTCTCTCCTCCTCCACGTCTCGTTCATATTTCTCCCCTTCCCATAATCCCGTTCGCTCCCCTCCACCTTCCCAAATGTGTCGTGCACGTCGGCCAGCCCCTGCGCAATTGCTTGGGGGTCGGCGGCGGGCACGAATCATGCATAAACGTGGAAAATACTTCACCCGCGGCTGGTACATATTTTCGCGGGTGGCGGGTATGGGTTTCTCAGAACGAGTACTTGCTTCCCGGGTATCGGGTGCAGGGTATACACTCATGTTGATCTCTAAATATATATATTTTTATGCCCTCATTTTTGCGGCTTTCCTCAAGTCGGTGCGGAGGGAATTACGGGGATAATTAGCAATAAAGCAACATGTTAACTCTATTTAAATAAAAAACTAGATGCACGAGGGTTGTATAACATGGATTGCGACGCGTTGGGCAGTCCAGCCATGCCCAAGACGCGTCGTGGTGGTGGCAGTAATAAAAAAAGAGCAGACCACGTGCATTCCTAATTGGGCTGATTGCATAAGCAATCGGTTCCCACCCAACAGCCCCGCGATTAAAAAAGGACTAGGTCTGAACTGCTTACATACAGTTCCCACAGTCTACTGTACTATTACGATCATAGGTTCAGTCGCAGGTGAATTTTTGGTCAAAATTTAATCAAAAAAAATTAGATTAATCAAAAGAAAATTATTGGCGCAGGCAGTTTTTTTCGGCCGTGACCTGTGACCGAACCTATGATCGTAATAGTACAGTATTTCGGTTGCATATCACACACGCAAATCCCATCACAGCAGTCCGAAAGGTATCTACATTTTGTGGCATGAACTAAAAGATAATTTGAAGCAAAAAGAAGTTGGGAGAAAGGCAGGGGATTGGGGAGATCTGAGTTGTTCAAAGGACGGGTGGTGTTTAAAGGACCGGGGGATGCCTGTACCCGCCAGAAGTTGTCAAAAAATTTTTTCTTCAAGTAGATGTTAGCAGTATTTAATGGCTAACTAGTGCTTGACCGTGATTTATGGTCAAACCAGCCTAGTTAGGTGTGACACCTCGGTCAGGGTATTCTACCTAATTAGGTAGGATCAAGGGGACTATCAGGTGCAGCCTGAGACTTCAAAACCAGTGGTGGATTGGATGAAGGGATCATTCCGACTTACACAACGGGGGATGCAAAGTTCATCAGCGGAGGAAATAGCTGAGGAAATTGTTGGAGGAAATCTAATTTCCTCGGTGGCTTCCCGGGCTGAGGAAAGTAGATTTCCTCTAATGAAAGAGCCACTGAGGAAATTTGATTTCCTCAGTGGCTCTTTCATTAGAGGAAATCTACTTTCCTCGGCCCAGGAAGCCACTGAAGAAATTAGATTTCCTCCAACAATTTCCTCCTCCGCTGAGGAAATCTGCATCCCCCGTTGTGTTAGCTCAGAGAAAGGATGATGGCCCAGGCTTGTCTCATTCCATAAGCATATCGGTATGGAGTTTCGGACATGTCATTGTTGAGAGATCTTGATGAAGGCTATGGTAGGTAGGTAGGCACTACTGAGGTGACCGACTGCAAGTTGGTATTCAAGCTTCAAGACGTGTATGACTGATCTAGTGCCTAGAGCTCGCCGAGACTTTCTCAAATGCCTGGCAGTACATAGACAAGTTAGAGCAACAGAAGTAACACTACAAGGAACCTGAGTCACTGGCCGGATTGTTGTGCACTGACGGTGTGACCCATATCCCTCATTCTCGACTAGCCAACCACTTATTGAATAGCTTCGGGCAACGCGGCCTATGCGCGAACCAGTTGGTAAGGTAGTACTGCTACCTCACGTCCAACATCTTATGCTCTTTACATCCAGAACACATGACCTTCGTCGGGTCAAGCGCCACAGTGTGATCGACAGTTGGATCCATTTCCAGGAAACGTTTACGGGCAGTAGGAGTGCTTTGAATATCTGCGGGCCATTTCACGAGAGATGTAAGGAACTCTGCCTTGAGGGACGCTTTGTCCACAGGCGGCGATGGTAGGGAATGGAGCACTTGGTCGTTTGCGATGAGGGTGTTCTGTGTTCGAGCCTTTTTCTGGGGAGGACTAGGAGAGTCTTGGTTAACGAATCGAGAGCGAGAGACTGAACACGGACGCTTCTTCTTCTTCTTGCTCCTCATCCTCTGAGTACTCTGCGTCGAAATCATTTTCCTCGTCCAGGTTAACCTGGAGGTTCTCTTCATGATGCGACAGAGCTTCCGGAATTTCGGGACAAAACTTCCTCTTGTATCTGCAGGAGAATACAATACGTGAGCTTGTCTTGAGGACGTAGTATAACGTAGAACGTACGGCGCTTCTGTGGACTCCGAGAACGCGTTGTGGGCGGCAGCGGCCGTAAGATCATACCAACTTCAAACAAGGGATTGAGGATGATTGGAACGAGAAAGAAAGAAGAACTTACGTTTCGTTAGTAGCAGCAGCCGGTACAGGCTCATCATTGGTAGTGGGCTTGGCCATACCAACTTCACATAAGGGCTTGAGACTGATTGGACTAAGAAAGGAAAAAAAGCGTACATACATTTCGCTACCACCAGCCGATACAGACTCCGAGTCATCGTGGTAGTGGGCTTGGTTCCATTCATAATTGGCGAAGCCGACGTGCTCGCTGGGAGCAATCCATGTAGGTGTCTCGCACTCTTCTTCCTCCACAGGAAGAGCGTCTTCAAGACGCGGCAGAGTAGATCGAATCGCGGATTCACGGGAAGTGGCTTGCATGACTGGGCAGATGAAGACGACGACCAGCGCTCCCAGTCTTTATATAAGTGCTTCGGCACAGGTGGATTTCTTTGTCGTACATTTTAGGTCATACGAAGGTCCAAGTGCACAATGGTCTGGCCAGGAGCAATGTGGTCTGCTGGGGCCAGCGTGCTTTGTGTTCGCAGAGTGGCTCAGGACTTTGACCAGGACGAAATGTTGACACGGTAGTCAGGGTACCATTGTATTTACCTGAGAAAAAAACTGCCTTTGTACAACGTACACCAAACAAGGACAGCGCTCCAGACTCGACAGTTGCAGCTGTAAGAAAGATTGGTCGTGGAAAATGGTGCAGGAGGGGGAAAGTAACTTGACTCCAATCCAAAAACGGTCAGAAACGATTCGTCCACTTTTCCTGGGATGAGATCCAGGCTGAATTCATTCAAGAGCTGCAACAGAGCGGACATGAACAGAGTCTAAGGTCCTTGGTCAAGAAAAAACAAATGCGATGGAGTTCAGGAGAAAGCCGGTGCAAGTTCCCACGGTGCGGCTTGTTAACGTTCATCATTTTCGCAGAACTGGATACGCGCTTGAGGGGCATCCTTGATCGCATCTCTAGCCGTACGAGGCTCTGAAGCAGCAAAATCTCTTCTTCTGACGCAGGACTGGCGCTTGTGCCCCATATACCCTCCCACCGCGACTGAGTCGCGTTTTACTCGCTTCTGCATATTAAAACCATTTCTGGTAATGTATGCTTCCTCAACTCATGCTTCACTTGACCTTTTTCTAATTCACTTCTACAAAGATGACAACCACAAACGCGTCTGACCAACCTCCGAATCTACCACCGCCTGTCGAACCTTTTTTCCAATACACATCCCTTACCCGTGGATTCACCGTCCCTACTGCAGTTGATATCGAAGTACTAGCCTCACGGATTGTCGAAGACGAATTCAACATCGACCAGATTTTGGATCCTGAGATTCAACGTCTCAGTTCTTTGCTATTTGCACTGCAGGAGCGTCGCAGTCACGCAGCAAACGCCATCCAGAAGAACCGCGTTTACATCCTTCCCTCTCCCATTCGCAAGCTTCCTCCGGAATTACTCCTTACAATCTTCCATTACACCTGCGACACGTCTCGAATCAGAGACACCTTTGACGAGCAAACGTTTCTCTCCCCGTTGCGGATCTCCCTCGTTTGTGCACGGTGGCGCGAACTATGCCTTGTCACGCCAAGGCTGTGGGCGTGCATATATGTGGCCCGCAAGGACGTCTACCTTCCGCAGTCCGAGCGCCCGCTTGTCCCGCTTTATGTAGAGAGATCGCGAGCCGCGCCTCTGTGTATAAAGCTGGGGCACTGTGTACTGACACCCCATATCCACCCAGCTAAAGATGCTCTCACTCTCCTAATCGATAATTGCCGTCGATGGAAGTCTATGTTCTGCCTATGGCGCCTCGGCGGCGGCTACGAGTTTAATCCTTACGATTTTTTCAGGATCCTCGTTCTGCGTGGGACACCTATGTTGAAGAGACTGGTTGCTGCAGAGTGCGATTCCCTTCCTCTGCAAGAGATGTTAACTTCATCGCTGAACCTCCGAGAGGTGTACCTGCATGACCACGACGAAGAAATCAGCCTACCTTTAGAGCGGTTGAAGATATTCGGCGGCACGGGGTGCTACTGGGACATCTTTCGCTCGCGCAGAGGGGGCAGCTCACAGATTCATTTCATCATGGACGATCGCCCCCTTCGCGCCTTTGTACGGTATACCCCATCAGTGTCGGTGACGTGTTTGACGCTGGACCCCAGCGTTTGGAGACCTTGTCACTGGACAAATTCTTTTTCTCGGTATCTCAGCGATATTTCCTTCCCACAGCTCAGAGACCTCACGCTTGTCGTTCGTGAACACTTGTATTCGCCAAAAATTGGTGATCCCGTCTTGGTGGTGCAACTAGCCAACCTCATCACTCGCTCAAAATGTACCCTCACGGCCTTTCGACTCGTCATGAAGATCGGCACTCGCACCATTCATGCACGACACATCATCGACAGTTCTGATGATCTTAACACCCTGTTGGTTACCACTCCCCAGCTCCGCACACTCCATGTCATCGAGAGCGCTCCCATTATCCTTGACCGACGGTTTTTCAAACGCTTGAATAAGCCCACATTTCTACCATGTCTCAGAGAGGTCAAGTTTGTTTGGATGCCCCAATGGTGCGCCCAGGCAGTTATTGAACCGGTTGTCCAGACACTTCTAAAGAAGTTCCTGGTCACCCGGACGCTCCATGTCGGCGAACCCTCAGGATCGAAAAGCGCGGGGGCATTCTTATCGTCTGTGGTTCTGGGACTACGGCTGGGTGCCGAGGCGCCTCCAGGCATAGTGCAGTGTTTACAAAAGCTACGTGAGGAGGGCGTCGATGCTTGGTTGTGGTAAATGGTTACCGAACGTTACGACTGTCTACATGACATACATTTGTTTATTGTATGTGCACTAAAGTTACTCGTAGGTCAATGACTAGTTCTGTTACCGTATCTACTGTGAATCTCAGTTGAGACAAAAGAGCACCATGAAGTACGCCCCGACTTGTTAATGTGTAATTGGAAATGCTCGAGCAGACCCAGTGGGGACGCCCTCCTAACAACTTTTCATACTGCCTGCGGGCTTGTGTATTTCGGGATTGGGAGTACCAAAGGCCTCAAACAGTAGGTATTACTTACACTCCTGCTCGTGCCATTCGTTCGTTATACCTAGTATTCGAAAGGTACAAATGGTTTGAATGATAAAACTCTGCTAACCACTGAAGTTTCTACATCTATGTTGACCCCTCATTCGCTCATTCGACTTCTCCATCATATTCAAGATATACTACGGAGACCGCAGCACAGACCTGATCCCATCGCAGATTGTCCTCTGGGGAAGTTGGGTCATTATCGTCGCGCCAGTCCGACGCCACTCGTAGTTCTTCCAACCTGGCGCCTGGCTGCTATGAGTCAAAAGATCAATGTATATCTAATGAGTTAAAATCTATGCACTGACCTGGCTTGAAGCACGCCAAAGTACCATAGTACTGAAGACATTGTTAACATCGTCAAGTGAGGAATCTGGAGGGTAGAAGAGCCAAGATCGATGAATATCCAGCACGCGAAGCCCGGGTAGCAATGCAGCATTAGTCCCAATGGATGATGGGGTGAGGCTCCGTACAAGGCCATCTGTCATAAGACCCCATGAGACCTGAAGTTTCTCCACGCCACTCATGATCGACAGAAACGCAATCAACTCGGCGTCTCGTTTCACGAGATTAGCGCAAATATGCAGGGAATCAACGTGGGGAAAATCTGGATGGACACGCGGAAACACCGGGGGATCAATGCCAAGATGGTAGCGCAAGTGAAGCTGTACAAGGGAAGGCATGCTGAGGGATGCTAGGAATCCGTCTAGGACAGCCGAATCGTCAATACAAATTTGGAGATACATCAAGCGAGGCAGCACCACAATATCCGGTGCCGCAATCGCCGCTTCGCTCTCTAACGTCACCGTGAGAGATTGTAGGGAAGTCATCTGCCGTAGCGCTGTGAAATGGTCCTCCTGAAATGCGTGGAAATCACATTGATAAAAAACAATGTGAGTCCAAGGCATCTGCACCATGTCAAAGACTTCTTCTCTAGCTGCGATGAGCCTGTTTAGCTTGGGGAGAGAGGAAAGGGTGGTGATTTGAGGACCTTGCTCCTCGTCATCGTCAAAAAACCTGGACCCGATTTCGACAGATTCGAGGAGAGGGAAAATACACCCGGAGAAAAAACGAAGGGTTGGCAATGGACAATCGAGAATAACAGTTTTCCAACGCAACGTCGTCGCCTCGATGACGAACGTCAAAGGATGATTACACAATTGACGTGTGTAATTGGATATGAACTCCACGGAAAGAGGTAATCTTGCAGAGCGCTCCATGTAAAGAGTTGCGAGGTAGATGATCCGCCGAGGGGGACTCTTCGCGTATAGTGCAAAATTGAAAGATGGGGAAGACCAAAGGGATGGAGAAGAGAGGACGAGATTGCGCCATCGTTGGCATACGTAGGACAAATGCCAGGGCGCGCGCGCAGTCGACAAAGAATCCTTCTCATATCTACTGTCCAAGAGGTGAGCGTTAGCGCATTGGGCGAAAATCATCGAAAGGATTTCGTTCGGGATAGATCGGATGGGATGCGCAATATTTTTGGCGTTCTGAAGAACGCTGCCGACCTCCATGATGCGTTTCTCGAGGGCCGCAACGGTGCTTATGGCCTTACGGAGCATGTTCTTGTGCTCAGAGAGGGTGGTCCCCGAGTCAAAGATGATAGATCGCAGCTCGTCGCTTTCACAGCTGTTTGGAGGCGTGTTGACAGTCGCTAGATACTGGAATCGGTCCAACGAGTGCAGCATGAGAGGTGGTAGGGGGAAGGTACAAGCTGGGGTATCATCGTCGGCCATGAGTGACTCCTGGCAATGTCTGGTTGATGTTAGCCATCAAACACCAACAAAATGTGTGCGTCGCGTCTTACATCGAGGCTCACGGCTTTGCGAGAACGATTGAGGACGCGTTTGGGATTGGTAGGAGTGCAGAATCGTTAATGAAGAGCAGAGTACGCGTCGCAAACAAGACGACACCAAGAAGACGACGGGTGGCAAGAGAAGAGAAGTCCACGTCACGTGCATCCGCTCAGGGGTCTGGACTCTTGATAGTAAGCTTCAATCAATGTCATGGTATGGCCGTTCGACTCCTTACCTACGCAACGGTCAGTTAAAGTACGCGTAAGTGTATTGGCGTGCCAATGCTTCGCTACAATGGCACTGTAGTACAGATTGACGCGCGGTCTCGAAGACAGCGTCGAGTCTCAGGTCAACAGCTCTCTTGTCTAACGGGGATCACCTTTGACCCGCCTCCGGGATCCGCATTAAGTAGGACTCCTAGTTACGCTTCGCTCTTTGTACGCTGTATGTCCGACCGTAGTCATGAACGGATGTGTCTTATCTCTTCTGAGGCTATTGCGCGCACAGGCACAGCGATAGACAATCAGACGAGCGCCTTGTAAACAGTTGAGATAGGGTCAGGACGACGCGAATGAGAGAAAGAAATACGAGTGAGATTGTTCGGACAAGGCGTGAGGATGCTGGCACTGCCGTACTGATTGAAACACCAGGTCCCATGCTACGTGAGCATCGTTGAGAGAGAGAGACAGTCTAATGGCACTCGAGCTCACAAACGATGGCCGAGCATGGGTTGGTTGCTTTTTCAAATGAATGGCCATCAGTGGAAATGTTATGCCAGTGAGCGAGGCCGGATTTCAAGCGCCCACTGAATTCATTTCTTGCCCCACCCACTTGTTTGTTTTGCCGTTGTCTCTCCTCGCAGCAAGGCAGATATCCTTCGGTGCCACATGTGCACAGCAGATACAGGCTTCGAACATGTCAGTTGTCGAAGCTCAAAAGTGTAGTACTTCAAGGTGTCGTGAATGAGCTTCGCGACAATTGGCATGCACGTGTCCTGAAAATTGGTGTGTGCAGAGCACCGCCGTTGCCCATTGGCAGCCTAGTCAGCCATTCGCGTCGAGGAGCGCGATACATAAATCCACAAGGTACGAGTGACTGGGATGGATGAAGATCGCATGTTCCGGCGATTCGACAACCAGACCGCACAGTCTAAGTCGTTCATCGCGAGGAACGAACACGATCAGCGCGTTGAAGCTGTTCCAGTGCGAAGGGGTGGTTGGAGAACAAGAGAAGGATCACAGTGTTCCCATGCTTGGTGACGCGAAGGTGGAGATACTGTCGTACAAAGACATCCTATGGCTCAGGTCAATTCCACAGCAGGTACGTTTTTGAGGATGCATCGATCTGGAGGGCCCCCTTCGCAATGTGACCAACCATTATCAACATTGTCGGAGGCAGTCAAAGATGCATAGGTAATAGCAGAGCTTGAGGCAGGTGGTCCATACCCAAGGTTGCCCAAGGGACAGGGTAAATTTTTCAGGACAGACTTCAAGTCGCCCAATCACGAATGTCCGGCTTTCTCAAGGCGGATACACGCAAGCAAAAACGGAGAGCGGTTCATCGAGCAATTGTTGTAGCGGACGGAGAGACATCGAAAAGAGAGGGGCAGGGCAGTACTTCATAAAAGTGTGGAAAAGCCGGCCGCGGTTTGTATATATTTGTGAAAAAAAAAGACCTTGACAAGCAAAGGTGATGCACCTTCTCAGTCTCCTTGAATCAGCACCAAGGAGTCTCTTGTTTATATTACACTGAGGTCTTGGTCATGGTCGTGATCATTCTGTGTTCCGAGAAAAGACCAAGAGTCATTCAAATGTGGCGTAATAAACTCTCAATCATCACATCACTGACTAATACCCACTCCTCCCAGGAACAACCCCAAACGCCGGCCCACCCCTCCCAAACATCCTCCTCAAATCCCCAGTCAAGCCCTCCGGTGCTTCCCACGCACCAAAGTGGCCTCCCTTCGTATGCGTGTTGTTGCTGAACACCACGTTCCCGTTCGTCGTGAACCACCTATGTATTCCAACCATTAGTGGACAAGTCGACTGTCGAAAGGGATGAAGCTGACGAAATAGGACGAACGCCCATGTCCGCTGGAAAGATCGAAATCCCATACGGAATGGAGGGTCGTTGTGGGAGGAGTGCGTAGATGTCGCCGTGTTGATACGTCTCATAGTAGATACGCGTAGACGCGGTCGGGCCAGCTCGCGAAAAGAGGTATACGGAGATCCAGGTCAGGACTTCAACGTAGTATCAGGAAACGCGCTTTCATGATCATGATGTAGCGCGGAACATACCTTCATCGTCAGTCCAAGGGTACTCATCTGTCCAGACGAGCAGCTTCTCATAAACCCAGGCCAACAAACCAACGGGCGAGTCCGCCAGAGAGTATCCTATTGCGACGAGTTGATCAGACTGCGTCGTGTTAGAGTGACTGCTACGTACCAAGTGTCTG
>QLPD01002201.1:0-14812 GCA_003314085.1 Hymenopellis raphanipes
CTCTGTGTGCAGGCATATTCCTAAGTCACCCAGATGCTAAAGTGCTTTTCCTGATGCAGGTACTTATATACTACAGAATCAAGTACATACAGTGTTATTCTTACTGGTTGGTGCAGTTCGGTAGCTACTGTCGGTTCCTCAGACCTCCGGGTGACTCGTATGAGTCCGCGGATGGCGTGCTTTCCGTGATATTTGATATAACACCTTGTGCTCGTCTGACTCAACCATGTAGATAGCCCGGTTGGGACCTGGTTGGTTCCGACGTGTCGTAGTGTAGTTAGCTTTCTAAGCTTTGTCTTCTGAGTTTGATACTTTGGTCCTTCATGTAGACCTAAGTTATAGCTTTCGAATGATACCCCACTTTCGAAGTGTATCTGTCGAGGCTGTTCTGATAACTAGTTTTCTATGTTTATAGTGGCCACACAGGGTGCCTGTCGAGTTATGGTTCCGGTTCTGTTTGAGTTACTTCAATACTGCAGTACAGATGTATCTGTTTGCATCCGCATGGTCTCTTGTTAGTAACAGAAGGATGATGCAAGATTGCATGATTCCGGAGTCTTGTCTGACTCACAGTTTTTCGGGGTTGAGGGTCTGTATGGATCCCAAGTTCAAGTAAAATGAACGCAGTAGTCTGATGCAAAGATCTTTCTAAGTGAACTCTATAGTTCAGAATATGTCCCTAGTGTTCAGGTGCATACTATAATGAATACATCGTATCCAAGTACTTGGAGAGGAAGCAACCAGAATTGTAAGTCTGATTGTCCGACGGATGCATATGTTGCATCTGGGCGCATTGAGTATTTAATCTTCAAGCACGTTTAGAGTTGTGTAAAACGTTACGGGAACTTTCGATTGATTCGGTAGTTCGGACCGTAGGCGCGTAAAGGCCACCTTGGAGTCTCTTCATGTTCTAAGAGAGTCTCCTAGAAGTCTTTGATAGACTTCTCAAATACTAAGATGTATCTGTATACATGTCTTTCCTGTAAGAGGTCGTACAGAAATCGCAAAATATGCCTATTCTGTAGCCAGTTTGTACTATGCGTATCAACGTCGACTATAATTTTAATATTTCTAGCAAGCACATATATTTACGCAGCGCCGACTATGTCTCAGCTTCTTGATGGTCGCAGCATCAACAGTATTGATTCTTCTCTTCTCAATACTCATGTAAAGCAGAAGGCGATAGCTCGACTCAAAACAGCTGAATTTCCATATAGGACCAGTATTGAAGGTTTGCATTCGTTTTACATCCAAGATGTGTCCATGCTAACACTGCACCTGTCTAGGTGTTGAGCACATGTTCATCCGCGAAGTCGCTGCCCCTGCGCCATCAGAGCGGTACTTGCATGCCATCGTACCCGGAGCCTCCGAAGGAGGCATTCTGATCTATGCCTTTAAACCGCGTTTATTTGCACTTATTCTTGAAGTTGACACTCTCGAGTTGGATACAACTTTTAAGCATGTCGTTGGAGACTTTAATGAGTAGGAGCTTGTCCTCTTCTACGAGCCTATGCATCGAAGTATGTGGCATTAGTCCTTACATCGTTCGTTAGCATGCTAAGACTAGCTGCCACATCAGTAAAACAATGGGGTGTTCCCTGAGGCTCGGATCTCTGCTCCGGGCATCTCTGATGTCTCTGTCCCTGTGATCACGTCACTGAGGGCACTCTGCCCTGGCATCGGCGTCTTTGGCTGTCTCTCGTATATTTGGAGTCTCTGATAAATTATGCACTTTAAGTATATACAAGTTGTATTAGTTATTAGATAGCATTACTACAGACTTACAGTACTAATAGTGCTTGCAAGTGTCTGCCGTTTATTAGTTAATTAATTATAGTATGGAAATATATTTTATGACAAGAAATAGGCGGTAGGGCGGGAATCAGACGGGAGTAACAGAGAAATGATACGAGAAACGCTGTGAAATGACAAGTCATTGTAGCATATGGTCCAGGTCTGGTTCAGGTCCGCAATGTGATTCGGTTCCGTTGCTGTGGTTTTCAAACTCCATCAGGTATCCTTTGAACTGTCATTCGGCAACTTCTGGCCATAAGTTCAATAAGGACAATGATGCGGCGCGCGCACCTACAGCGAGGACGATGGCAGCACTGTAAGGATGAGGATGTAGGGACGAGGACTCTTCCACGCATGAGGACCCAGCCAAGGATGAGGACCTGACCGCAGCGAGGACGAGGACCTGACCGCAGCGAGGACGAGGACCTGACCGCAGCGAGGACGAGGACCTGACCGCAGCGAGGACGAGGACCTGACCGCAGCGAGGACGAGGACATGCCCACAGCGAGGACTTGGCCACAACGAGAACAAGGATCCAGCTGCAGCGAGGATGAGCACCCGACCACAGCGAGACACCTGTAATAAGGACGAGGACAGATGTACGAGAACATGACTGCAGCGAGGACTACGACGAGGAGATGAGCACATTAGAGTCTGCCACGGATCGGGTAAATCGGCGGATATCCGCTACCCGATCCTCTACCCGATCCGCGGATCGGATCGGAAAAATGCGATCCGATCCGTGCGATCCGGATCGCGGCACGGGTCACGGTCAGGCTGAGCTAGCTACGGATATCCGTGGCGCCGATCCGTACACTATCCGTACTCTCACATACTTTTGCATCATGTTTTTCGAAGATTTTAACAATTTTATTTGACCTCAAACGACCGCAACGTCGCCCAGAAATGACGTTGCGGCCAATATTTCCTAATCGCCGAGTTGACCGAACCTTGCGGCAATTGCCGGATAAGGATCGATCGACTGAGATCCTTGCTCCTTGCCTCTTACCACCACAACACGACGTCGCGTTCGTGTTCGTTGGCCCCAGAACTTCTTCTGGGCCTTATTCTACTTCTCCTCTTTTCATTCTCTGGCTTTTCTGGTGCGGTTCGGCTTTACGCCGACCGCTACGTCTTCGGATACATTCCGAGGCGAACTCTGGTGCTCGTCTTCGTGACGGCACCTTGTCTACGAGGATCGCTGCTCTCCGACAGCAGCACGACGCCCACCACCTGCTCGACTGCCCCACAAGAGGGCTAGGACGACATAGGCCGTTGCTACGGCGTCGCGGCCCTAGCAACGGCCTAGCAGCGACGCGTAAGCCCCCCGCATGGGCAGCAAACGACAGATGACAACGGCGACGGCCTTCAAGAGGCCCTAACATAATGGGAGAGCAGGCTGAAAAGCGGAAGAGGCGGGATTATGGCCGCGCGGCGCGTCTGCTGACGACGCCGTGCGATAGGTGCGTTCTTTCCTAATTTCTGTTTGACAGTGTCATCTCAAGACACTGTCAATACTTCCATGTATTCTAACTATCTTACAGGTATGCTTTACTGGCCCCCTCCTCTCGTTACCGATGCCCGACTTGCTCCCGCCACCAGTACAAGATCACAACACGGTCTACCAGCATCACCTTGTCCCTCTCCCTTACCTTCACCCTCCTTTCGCTTGCGGTATGCGGTTCACCTAGTTAGGTGTCCCGCGCCGCATCGAAAAGAATGTTTTGAACGCCTTAATATCTGGATACCATCCGGATCTCTGCGTTGCCCCGATCCGCGGATCGGATCTGCTAACGGATCGGATTGTATGGCGATCCGGATCATGGTACGGCTCACGGTCAGTGGTTGGAGACCACGGATATCCGTGAAACGGATCGCGGATCGATCCGGTTCACGATCCGTGGCAGTCTCTAGAGCACATCGAGGATGGAAACAGACAATGACCCAACCGGAGCAATGAACCCCAGCGACAATTGCAACGACTGACTCATCACCACAACCGCCAGATGGTGACGACGACGACAATGCCTACTGTCCATACCAGCTATGATGCCAACTGCTGCAAGAATAACAACGACTGCCAGCGCCAACTACCTGCAACAATAACAAACATGAGGAGTAACCCTACAACTGTCCCCCAACAATATTTCGACCGATTTCGCGTTGTAACAGAGACTGGAACGGATGGTGGAGAGGAATTTGGTAATGGGTGGGTGGCAGCAGCTGTACAAAGCGCTGTATACCTGAGATGGCATGTCTATTATTTATTGAGTTGGTTATCGTAGTATCTGCAATGAGAGCTTTTTTTCATCAACCCCTACTGCAGTGATTCCCGAGCTAGTAATATTGCTTTAGAATATCCATAGAGATACCTAAAGACTCACGCAGAGACCTCGCTAGGGAGTAGCACCGGTCTCTCAAAGACAGGCCTGATCTCTGTGAGAATCGGTACCCTACCCGTCAGAGACGCGTGATCTCTATGAAAATTGCATCTCTGATGTCTCTGGCATCTCTATAGAGACGCCAAAGACGTTAGAAATCACCGCGATGTTTTACTGATGCAGCTATTACATCCCTTTGGGTATACACTAACAAAGCGAAGACTGAACAGTATATGGCAACCTTCGATGAGATGCAGTCACTTTGCCTGAAGTACAACAAGAAGGCTCTCAACTTTCGTCAGTTCACGCTAGACAGTGGAACCTTAACAAACTTTGATGTTGATCTTGAAGGGCCTCAGGCTGTCAGGGCAGCACGATTGATAATGCCAATAATTAATCATGTTCACAGCGGCATCACTGTCAATGATCCCGTTGCCCTTATTCCACACTTCGTTACGTCGTGTCGTACTCATGTGTCATGTTGCGCTTTGTGTCCACTTCTGTCCTATTCCTTCATTCAAGTTATTTCAGTGGTATCATTGATTTGAAACCTCTTTTGAAAGAGAACGACTATCGTCGAATTCAAGACTTCATCTATATTATAGCTGAGGCTGATCTAGTTGCTTTTGATACATGAATTCAGAGTCTCAAGATCAAGAAAGTAACCGGTATGAGTTCATTACCTTCTCGCAGATTCCTTCGACTGACTTGAGCTTTCAATAGACTGGTGGAACCATAAGTGGACAAGTCTGTGGATCCTGGGAACAATTGTCAAGTGTCGTTTAAAAATGAGCAAGGAGTCCTGGGACCGAGCTACGCATATAACCAACATCAGTGAAGGCCAGCATGGATGGACGAACAAGAATACTGGGATTAAGAAATTGCTTCTAAAAGCTATTCTATCGTAAGTCGTTCTGATGTGTCCTTATTACTCATAACTTATACTGTTCCCAGCGGACGCGAACTCGATCATAGGATAGTCGATGAGCTTGACCGCTTCAGAAAATCTGGCATTCTTCCGAACAACATCAATGAGCTCATCCATCACCTTGGTCGCAGGATGGCTCCCAACAAGCATACCGCAGAGAAGGTGAAGGCATCAAAAGTGAATAGTAGGGAGATGGCTGAGATTGACGCTGAAATGGCATTACTGAAGGCAAGAAAATCTAAGCTGATCGGCACTAGCGGAACGAAATGCAAGCGAAAACTCGTCGCAGAGACTAGCTTGAGTGGGCGCATAAAAGCAACCAAGAAGAGAAAGACAGTTGGTTAGTAACTACTCTACTTCATTCTCTCTTCCTGATCATCTGGCACCTTCTTAGAGGTTTCAAACGATGTCAACAAGCTGGCTCTGATTGCATCATCCTCGACCACTCAGTCGCTTGTCGATTAAGAGAATCGCCTCGATCCGCCACCTACTAATGCAAATATGACGGATTTGAGCTCGAAGGACATCTCAAACATGAGATTTAGTAATGGTTTAGATTTTGATTTTGGACTTAATATGGCGCCGATGAGTGACTTGGGACTTCAATATGATGTTTGACCAAATTCTTATGCAGCCACCTTTATACTTTGAGAAGCAGTACGGCATGTACTTTTGAACTGACTTGACTTATTTACTTTTGCATTCATTTGTATGCTACTTATGGGCAGCAGCGGTGGCGATACCGCCTCTTGAGAAATACAGACTTAGATGTATATAACTTCCTGTTGTTGGATTATGCAGGGCATGACTGTGTATATCGTACTCGAGTATGTATGCAATAATGACAATGTATGAGTGTGTACATGCTGTTTTGAGTGTGTGTGTATAGCCGACCACTGTGACTGTGGTAGAAATGAATATTCCCTCTACTATGGTGTAAACCATCAGGAAACAGCCTGTGGATCAGAGGCTACCTGAGTTATTGTAGAATAAGACCCGTGTTTATACTCCAAGGAGGTTGTTACAAAAAATTCATTATTTTGAAATAAAATGTCCGCATTTTCTCGCGGCAGCTCCTGGCCCTGTTTGTCCACATTTTCCGGCTAACCTTGGAACTTTAAGCCGCCAGTTGCCTTTTTTGGCTATCTCGCCGCAATAGGACTAAAAATTTTGAGCGCGCCTTTGGCGCACCACCCTGACTTGACTGAATTAGTATCCTAGGCAGCAATTTTGTCCGCATTTCCATCTGACCTTTGCCGCAAAATCTCAAATTTATCCGCATTTCGGTCTGACCTTACTGTACTATTACGACCGTTAGTTCACAAATATTTCTTTTTTTGGACCTTCCCACGCCTGATAAGTGATCGAAGGCGTTTTCCGGTGTCTGATTAAGAGATAAGAGGGCCTTGTGACATGTGACGTGAACTAATGGTCGTAATAGTACAGTACTTGATTTTCTGAAAAAAATGTCTGCATTTTTCGTAACAACCTCTTGGCTGTATAAATACAGGTCCTTATAGAATTTCAATCAATTCATCACACCATGTGACCTGTAACTAGTGTGAAGAAATTTTGAATTCACTGCCGAAGATGCTGTGACGAGGAGAAAAATTTCATTATTTTCATCGATTTTGGGCTAATTTTAGCCCCCTTTGGGTCAATTTAAGATTGTAACTTCGTCAGATCACTCAGCAAAGTGTGATTCATGTGACTTTTCATCGGATTTGGGATCTTTATGACCCATGACTAATGAATTGATTGAAATTATACAGTACTTGCTGCTATAGTGAGAAATCAGAGGTGTCTTGAGAGATATTTTTAGCTGTCTCAAGACTAAGAATGTGGCAATGACTAACTTGAGTCAAAACTTGAGTTATCTTGATGCTGTTAGGTTTACTTCAAGCCCACTCAAAGTGAGAGGATGTGCATTCCCCAATTCAAGATAACTCTAGAAGACTATAGGACACATAGTATTACAGTCAGTTCTCAGTCATAACTCAAGAGTCTCAGGGACCATCAAAGAAAACTTAGTAGCATCTAAATAACATTATAATTTACTATTATCCTTGTCGCTACCACCATGCACGACTGAACGAAGGAGTACTTATTTTCACTGATATTTTTGCTGAGGCAACACAGTGTACAATAGTACGCTGGTCATACCCTACTTGAAATTTAAGGGGATATTGGTATCTGCAGGTAGTGAATAGCGCAGGTATCCCACAGGTATTTTGATTCGGACCCCTACCCGTAGAGTTTGAAGGTTAGATTACTTAATTAGTTAATAACCGCTATTTAACTGTAACTTAACTGCCTATAACTGATATAGTGATTAAGATTCTTAACCGGTTAACCAGTTATGAATAGTTAGGTTAAAAGTTGATAAAAATCTCACCAAAGGATTAACCTTAACTTAATCGCTTTAACCGGTTATTAACTACCTAACCGATGTAGCGATTTGACTGATTATTAACCTGTTATAACCAGGTTAACTAACTAATTTTTCTAAATTCGAAAAGAAGAGGCCATGAGAGGAAATTGAACCCTCATACTGCTGTTACAGCAGGAGCTCATCCATCTAAGCCACAGCCGTCGCAAGCTTTATCAATTTTTGGGCCTCATATCCTCTTCTCTAGTTATACTCTAACAGATATAGCAAGTGCATGAGGGCCACATGCCATTTAATGATTAACAGAATCTTGCAGGAATGATATACTCACTCCGTACAAAAGCTATATTTAAATTATTCAAAGGAGTCTAACAAAGAGGAAAGAGGTGTAGTAACGCTTTTGGAGCAGGCACATGAAGCATAACTATGCAATACGCATGCTACTGTACTATTTCAACCTTCTCTTCACAGATTTTTAGAAAAAAAAAATTCTGAAAGCCCGATAAGGATTTCCAGGTGATCGGCGGGGTCTGATAAGATCAAATGACCCTGTCGTTACGCGTTATGTGAAGATCAGGTCGTATTAGTACAGTATGCGCCAAAATACGATCTAACCTCATGCAAAAAAGGTGGACAGAGCGACAACGAAGGGAGAGGATGCCGACTATTCTGCGCACAGCACATCATAGTCACTGTCGACGCCTGCCCGCAAATGCGGTTGCCCGCCGACAGTGAGAACAGCCGTTCAAGGGTCCAACTGCATATAGTGGCAACAAATCATTTAAGATTTGCACTGTTGTCATCGTGAAGGCATCGTCGTGAACATCACTGTGCGGGTGTTGTCCCGTTATACTGGCGCTGTAGTAAATATCACTGTGCGGGTGTTGTCCCGTTATATTGGCGCTGTAGTAAATATCACTATCAATAATATATAGATTAAAAAATACACATCTTGAAGACCTTGAGTGCCAGCAGACAGCACAAGGATGAGTTCCTAAGTCTCCTCCACCTGTAATAATCTCCAGTATCATTCTGGAAGATGTACCGGCGAGTTAATCATTGTGGTGGTGCCATTGTTGTCTTGGTAATGAAATGGTGCGCGCAGTTGTGCAGGTGTCAGCATTGGAGCTGTAGGCTTGTTAGTAGTGTTGGCGTCAGCATCATTTCAGCCTCATTTCCAGCATAGCTGCTATTGGGGTAAATTAATTTTAAGATTAACAGACAGAAAAAACATGCACCATTACAATGCTGTCTGTCAACAGACAATGCAACGTCAAGCTCTGCAGTCGGCCTCCTCAGTTCTCCACCCCACGAGGCTTCTCTGTTGTCGTCGTCAAAAATTTGCGGCCTCGTTGGAGGGCTTACGCGTCCAGCGGAGCTGCCAGGGCTCTTCAAGCCCGCGTATATGCAGAAAAAGTACAGAAAGTAGTTAGATCAAAGAAAAAAGATGCCTGAGACACTTGCATCCCAAGGTTGAGTCCCGGGGCGCAGACATTATGAGATGGTGGTGGTAAGAGTGCAAGATGAATAGCTAAAAAACGTTTCGATCATCACTTGGATGATCGGACTGAATGATTTTCGAGCACTTCAGCGAGCTCCAGCACGAGAACGGAAACAATTCAAGCTCTAAAATATTGCGGAATGTATTACTATAGCATTTTAGAGTCTTTAATTTTTTGGCCAGTTTTTAGCTTATGAGAACATCATACACGTACTACAAAGCACAAACATTGTAATAGATGGTAAGTATTATCCACGCCAAGAGACGGCTGATGTAATTTAAGCTGGAATGGGTAAATAACATTGTAAACTATAGGATTCAGTAAAAAACTGGACAGTCGGAGAGCTTTTCCTTGCTGGAGGGCAAGATCTTAGCGGATACACAATCAGATACTTGCTACGTAAGCAATTCCCAAGCTCTGCAACAAATATATCACCCCAAATTTAGCTTAAATATATGTCGCAGCCTTGTAATAGTAGATTCCAACACCATGTATAGTCCGAGGCTCTCGTTAATGTCTTAAATGATATTAAAGTTGTTCTGTTCGCGATTCGGTGCTCGGACTGATTATCCGAATGGTGATCGAGACACTTTTTGTGCTCGATCTCTATCCTAAACCACCACCACCTCACGATGCCTGCATCCCGACAACTCGACCTTGGGACGCGGATGTCTCAGGCATTCTTATTCTTTGTTCTCACTCTTTTTTGCTCTTATTTTGTGCATATGCGGGCTTGAAGAGCCCCGGCGGCCCCGCTAGACGCGTAAGTCCTCCAACGAGGCCGCAAATTTTTGACAACGACGACAGAGAAGCCTCGCGGGGTGGAGGACTCAAGAGATTGACTGTGAAAGTCAACGCCGCTCTGTCTGCTGACAGACTGCATCGCTAAGGTGCATTTTTTTCTTCTTTGTTATTGCAGGGACTTATGCTATACAGGAGGACCAATCGACGACTACCAGGATTGTCCAGAGCACGACAATTGTCGCCTCTGCTGCGCTGGCAATTGTCAGGTGGCCTCGACTACAGGATAGGATTGTCCGATGATGACTCGCAACTCTGGGACTTCTGCATCCTTACAACGACGATGACAAATAATGTACAAGAACCGTTGTTAGGGCCACGTCACCCTAGCAATAGCGCAGCAGCAACGCGTAAGTCCATGGAATAGGCAGCAGACGACGAACGATGAGGAAGAATAGCTTTTCAGCAGCTGCGAAGACAACCGTGCTGGGCGCATAAACCTTCAGGAAGAGACGCGACGATTTGGGAGTCAAGTTTGGTGGTGCCGCGGGGCCGGCATCATTAAGGTGCGTATCCTTAATGTTTTTTTTTTTTTGAATGTTAATGCATTACTGATGATAGCACAACCGCCACGAGCCCACAATGACCACAACCTCACGTTGGGTAAGCCCTATGTTCAACCTTCAACCTTTCCCTCCCCCATTCCCCTTCCTTTCGCTAGTGGTAAGTGGCACGCCTAATTAGACATGCTGTGCCACTTCGAAATGAATGTCTTCTCCTCAGTCAACCTTCCCAAAAATTCAGAGAGGAAGATGCGATGGCGACGATGACAACCACCATCACTTTTCCACTACTACTACCACCTCATCTTCCCCACTGTCACTACCACCACCACCACCATTCTCACCATTACCACCCCCATCTCATCATCATGCCCAGTTGACTGTCTTCGTGCCATTGTCCAGAGATGCTCGCTGGGCATGAATATTGGGGGAGTGGACTTGCGAGTACTCGTGAGTATCTGAGATGACTCGGACTCATAGCGAGTACTCACGAGTAGACTCGCGACGATTTATAAATCATCGCAAGTCAAGTCTGATGCGAGTCTGAACAGGACCTCTTTTAATGTGAATATTCACATCATAAGTCGCGAGTCTGACTTATGTCGGACTCATTGAGGTCTTTAGTGCAATCAGATGATGCCACCAAAAAGTTGGTGTCTGCAACTTTACAGTCACAACTGAAGAAAGAGGTCAAGGAAGGAGAATAATGAGAAAGAGGCGTAGAAGAAGTTGCTGATGAATATGATGCTTCAGAACTAGAATTCAAAGGTGATTCAGCCATTCCTTCAAGCTTCAAAAGCCGGCTCCTCCACATATGTGAGTGAAGGTGACAATGCAGAAAACAGCTTAGAGAGAAGATGACGACTCTGTAATTATGAGAGACAACGACTCTATAATTATGGGAGACGACGCAAAGTCCATCGCTAGAGATTCGTCGCTGTTGTCTCAAAAAATGAAGGAAAAATATGCAGTCTGTTTTCCAGAGCTTATGCGGCTTCAATATTGCTATATCAGCATGTTGTCATCATTCATCAATGTGTCTAGCCATCCTTCAGTTTCCATCTTTTCAAGATATAGCATCTTGAGCGAAAGCTCTAAACTCGGACTGCAAAGCAAGCCTTGTCGACAAAGCTCTAAGCTCTGCGCATACAAGTTAATGGAAGAGATGTGCTTCTCTTAAGTAATAACTGTGGAATGAGTGACTTAAAGAGCAGCAGCCCTGCAGATTGGAGTAGTAGTTACAAATAAGCTGCCAGCTTGACTGAAAACGATGAGTCCTTCAATATGCAACTATAGCATATGAAAAAGAATAAAGGAAATATAAGATTCAATGAAAGCTGATATTTCAGGGCTTTTGTTCAAACTTCAGGCTATCTGAGATGGCTCGTTCAAACGAGCATGTTGAAACGCCCGCTTGTCATAGCTAACAGTATATATTGACTACCAGCTACCTGTACCTACAAGCATACTATTTTAATATGTTTAAACCTATCTTATATGATATCAATTCGTTCGTATGAGGCTACATGCAGTGATGGATGCGTTCAAACTCTAAGGTCTCTACGCATTCAAACAGCCTCCAGCTCGCATTAAGAGGGACATGGTTCAAACATCTCAATATATGTTGCATTCTATGCAGTACTAATAACTAGTTGTCCTCCTATACTGTAGGAGCTGAACAACTAATTGTTTCCTATATCCTACAGAGTCTGTAAGAGACAGTGAATAACTAGTTGTCTCTTCCCCCTACCTGCTTAGCAGCGCAGCTGGACTATTCCTAAATGGGTAGGATCCCTCTAGATGGCGGGTAGACTTCTCAATTAGGCTAAGAAGGAGGAATATAGTCATATAATCAAAAAAGCGGACTAACCAGGACCTACCCAAATAGGTGAAGGTGAGGATAATCATCAAATGTGTTTGGGATTAAAGAAAGATGATTAGTGGGATCTGCGATTAATGAAAGATGATTAATAGGGTCCAGGATGGATGGTAGTACCGTAATTATCTGGTCCTTTATATATTGAAAGTGAAATCAGCCATTGCAGACATAGGTGGTAGTTTTTTTAATATACTCTAAATTAAAAAAATGTTTTAAAACATCTTAAGAATATTCACAAATATTTTCGTGATTTTACATTGAATTAGTAGCTCGCAATTGCGCGATTTATGGTGTTTAAAAGACTAGTAGTGATATTATATATTCCCAGGCCTACTTTGGAATATGAATAAAACATGTTCATCTTATCTGCAAGTTTCCGGTACTATCAGGCATTGTCAAGATTATTATATTTGATTTTTGAGAGCTCACAATATTTCTATAGATAATAGAAGTGAAGAACCAGAGATGTATACAAAGGACTAGGTAATTACAGTACTCTATTTTGACTAAGTAATTACAGTACTCTATTTTAAGCGCATTTTTGATCAAATGATCAATAGACAGAATAGAGTGGCCAATAATAAATGTTACTATTAAAGATGGCTATGAGGAGAATGACAACTTGTTTTATGTTTTTTTGGGCTGGGAATTCAGTGATGTAAACGGTTTTTCAATAGCTTTAATAGTTAAAGAGATATCAAAGAATCAAAAAAAGCACCACAGATCAAATACATCTAGTAGGTCTTGTACTTATAATCTGCAATTTTGAGATCTCATAGAGGTACTATATATCGATGTCTGATATAATTTTTAAATTATTCCATCTAAGAGTTCAAGAGATATGCCAGAACAAGTAAATCAGGCTTTTTAGGAGTATAGTATGGGAATCTGTAATCCTGGGGACCTAGGACTTTGATACTTCATTTATATAAGTAGTAGACCTCTATTAATGGTGAAGACAGGCCACCCAACCTATTAGTCCATCTATAGATAGGCCCCCAATCCTGTATTAGCTATTTTCGCATTTTTGCTTATTTAATATAGCAACTTATCTAAATTGGGATCAATCACTTTCAGACACTCATTTATAACTATTCTACAAAAGGAACCATGTCATTTGGGTAAGAAGCTAGTGCTTTAACCTTCAATCTTCCTTCCCACCAGAGTTTTAATCAAAATTTTCACGCTCTAGGTAGAGGATCGTCGATTCAATTCTTCATGTTCTACACATGCTACTGATTCCATTTTTTTTGTAGAATGTATATATATATTATATATATCATATTCAAGTGTCAGATTAATAACTCAATGAGGTAATTAGATCAGAAAGTCGTTCATAGATCTATACTGCTAGTTTGCCACTACTAAAATAAATAATATTCTTTTATTATTCAAAGAAGTCATGAAATGCGAGTTGAATATTATTATTAAAGAGATATAAAAGATATCTCATTAGTTATCTAGGTAGTACTTATGTGCTATGATTTGTTCAGTTATTGGAAGCAGTTATGCAAAAGTTAAGCTACTGCATATTTTCACTTTCTTACCATTCACCTATAACTTATAAAAGACACCTATAACTTCCTTTAATATAATATAAATACATGATTAATGAGTTTTCAGATTTTTCTTCACAGTAAAATATAAGCTATCTTAATCTAAAGGTCGTTTAAGCTGTTTTAACAGCTGTGGACAACTTCCTAACCTAATTACCTCATTAAATTATTAATCTGATACTTGAATATGATATATATAATATATATATACATTCTACAAAAAAAATGGAATCAGTAGCATGTGTAGAACATGAAGAATTGAGTCGACGATCCTCTACCTAGAGCGTGAAAATTTTGATTAAAACTCTGGTGGGAAGGAAGATTGAAGGTTAAAGCACTAGCTTCTTACCCAAATGACATGGTTCCTTTTGTAGAATAGTTATAAATGAGTGTCTGAAAGTGGTTGATCCCAATTTAAATAAGTTGCTATATTAAATAAGCAAAAATGCGAAAATAGCTAATACAGGATTGGGGGCCTATCTATAGATGGGCTAATAGGTTGGGTGGCCTGTCTTCACCATTAATAGAGGTCTACTACTTATATAAATGAAGTATCAAAGTCCTAGGTCCCCAGGATTACAGGTTCCCATGCTATACTCCCAAGAAGCTTGATTTACTTGTTCTGGCATATCTCTTGAACTCTTAGATGGAATAATTTAAAAATTATATCAGACATCGATATATAGTACCTCTATGAGATCTCAAAGTTGCAGATTATAAGTACAAGACCTACTAGATGTATTTGATCTGTGGTGCTTTTTTTGATTCTTTGATATCTCTTTAACTATTAAAGCTATTGAAAAACCGTTTACATCACTGAATTCCCAGCCCAAAAAAACATAAAACAAGTTGTCATCCTCTTCATAGCCATCTCTAATAGCAACATTCATTATTGACTACTTTATCCTGTCTATTGATCATTTAATCAAAAATGCGCTCAAAATAGAGTACTGTACCGTTTCAACCATAGGTTCGTAGCCTGTGACGAGTTATGCTATGAACTTATATGAAACAAGTTCGTAACTAGGCACAAGGGTATAAATTACTATATTTGGATGCTTCCGCTGTAAGCAGGACCA
>QLPD01002205.1:0-13237 GCA_003314085.1 Hymenopellis raphanipes
TCCTTTCAGGCGACACTGCTTGTTGAATGGGCTGGACGATATTGCCTTGACGTTGCAACGGGGTACGGCGATTGAGGAGTTTGAACAGAGAAGGAGCGCGACGTGGCCGTGGTTGGATGGGTTTGGATATACGAAGGGCGGAAAGATCCCTGTGGCGGCTGCTAGGACGAGCAAGAAGATGGATTGGTGATAACTTATAGCATTAGTTCCGGGCAGTGGTTTTTGTAAATTCAGGACGTTTAAGTGTATCATCATATCCTCACCCATCTGGGTCAACCAGCGGGGGTATGCCCCCGATACCTTCCTTGTCGTCATACGGGTGAGAGCACACCTCATCTCCAGCCAACAAATGCACAATCTGTACAGTATCGCTTCTTTAGCGCTGTCCCTGTCAAATGACGAAGATAGAGCCTCGTAGCCGGAGCCATGGGGCACAGGCTATTGCAGACTCTCGGAAGCGCTTCAGCTAGGAAGACGGAGTGTCTTTGACAAGTACTGAACGATAATTGAATGTTGAGGACTTGCTGAGAGAACCATCTGGACTCTGGAGTCTTGCATCCCGTACCTGGGTCCGGTCCGAATTCTCCGTTCACCTCCGGCTGCCGCTCTCTGCCACCATGAGCACCTCATTCAATCTCTGAGACCATTCTGCGCAGACTGCACACTTTCTGCTCTCATCGACTTCCGTTAACATATATCACCCGAGGTACCGTCGCATCGCTGGACTGGAATATCCTTCTTTTTTTAAGTATCTCCAGCCAGTGGCTTAGGCCAGCGCGTCGTGATGAAACGCCATTCAAAACGCGGCGCCTAACATGGCCATCTTGATTTACCTGCTCCCTTTTTAAAAATCTGCTTCTCGTGGGTTGGAGACCATACTGATGGTCAATGAAGCGAGTCTTTGGATGAGATCACCAATCACGTCCTGTGAAGATTTTCGCGTGTGTTTGAATGTGCAGGGGAATCGTGAGCAACTTTTTACAGTCTGTTCAAGCGCACACTGATATAGCATTTGTATTATTATTAGTGGTCGGCCATCTGCATCATGCGACTCTTGCAATAGGACGACAGACTACGCACTAAGAACCACTTCGCTGTCCTAAGTGTGTACCTCCTTATATCCCAACAATCTTTCGCCGGAGGAAATAAACGAGAAACGCCGGACTCAGAACCAGGAACATACAGCCTGTCGCTATGTTATAAGCCTCGATGCAAACACCTGACAATCACTCTGGCGCTTAATCCTTGCTCGATTATCACTCCCGTCCTTCACATACATACCAAGACGTCCAGGTCAGTTTCTGACCCACGTATTCGCGTCGTGTGAGCTGATTCACCAGACCTTACGCGACATGGTGTCTATTGGCGGGACTGTCACAAACGGAATCCAGGACATTTCGGCGCTTCTGCCGCTGCTTGGGACGGAGCAGTGCGAGAAACACGTCTCTTGCGCTCTCGACAAGGGGTTCTTGTACGCTGCAGCAACACCATTATCCATATTTGGTAGTCTCGGCGTCGTTAAAGCTGGGATCAAGGTTCTCCTGGCTAGCCTCAACTTTCGGCACTTCAGATTTGTCGGGGCGAAGTGGTTGGAGGATGCGGGGTTTGCGCCGGATGGGACCGCGGCAGAGAAGAACAACGTGGTCTCTCTCATTGCGTTGGATGGATCCCGGTTCGTCGCGGAGGCGCGCCTCGACGCCATGTTACAACAAGTGCACATCGACGACGTTGATAGGGTGCGTCTACAGTGGCACTGCTTTTGGTGGAACATACGACTAGCTTCCTCCGCGTTTGTTGGCGCTTTACTGGCCCTCGCTCCTTATATCCCCCTCATCCTCAGCCATGACTTCCATACGTCCAAGCTCTTCTGGACGGGCTGGGTCTTCCCCGTAATGCGCGCCGTCGGAACGTCACTGACGGCAGTGGTAATCCAAATCGTCCTCCAATTTCGTATACTTGAAATCACCCGGAAACGCCTATTGCTCAAACGACTGGAGAAAAACGACGAATTCATGAAAGGTGTGTTGAAGGACGTCAAATTCTCTGAATCGGCAGACGAATGCATTTGGAGCATAAAGCAGCAACTCGAGGTTTCTGGCGATCGTAATCGCCTCACCGGTCTCTCCAGAAAGCGCGATAGATTTTCGCGTCTTCTCCCCCGTTTGAATTGTATTCCGCCTCAGGACACTGAGTCTGCTCCCACTACACCCTCTCTCAAACCATCCATATCCTCCCAATCCTTGTCGACTGAGCCCGGTCAGCGTGTACTAAAAATGCTCAACGACGAGTTTCCAATTGGGCAGTCTTTCTCTCGAGCGTGGTTCCTGCTACTATTGCAGGCCGGCATTTTGTTTGGTTTAGGGATGTCAGTGGTGGGTTATATTGGGTGCTTCAGTGTTGTTCAGACGAGCAGTAGGAACGGTCCCTTGATATGGGTTGCCGTCGAGATTGCGCTGTCGCTGCTCCGCATTGTGATATGGGCTTCAAATCCTCAGTGGGATGATAACACAAACATCGGGTTCTCCCTCGATCTTGTCGAGAAACCGCCCACGATTACCTGTAGCAGTTCGAAGGTACGACTGACTTTGTTGGAAACTCGTCATTTACTATACATCCATCCCAGGAAGATCTCGCAGAGTTACAGACTCTTTCTGTACTTCGCGCTGATGATTTCTTGAAGGACATCACCATTTATACTGGGCCGATTGAACCATTCCTCCATGACAAAATCACTCTTTACTATACTCTTACTGGAAGCCGCACTACTGAAGGAAAAGTCCTCTATGTCACCATTTTCGATTACAGTGAGCGCGCGACATGGACACTACTCATTGACTCGTGGAACATTATCGAAGATCCCGGAGATCACACCCTTTCTTCGCTTTATGGTGCTACGCTTGATGTCGACACGGCACAAAACGCGTTGAAGGTCAAGCTTCATAACCAAGTTGATGCCACGAGCAATCCCATCACTCGAGATCGAACCTTCACTGCAAAGCTCAAGCGACATTGTCGTTCTATCATGTCTGGTATCATGACCCGAGGCACCGACTCGAACATTCCTCCCATTGAATTATTGTGGAGTTTGAATGTTAATACACACCAGACTCTATCTAGTGTCCCCATCGATGGGCCACGTACCTTAGTGGAGGTTGCCGAGGTCCCTTCTCCTTCGTGGCCATCCATCGGAGACGTTGACAAATTGTATCTGCGTATCGGAGAGTCTCAAAAAATTCTAGCCGGGTATACCGAGAAGCGGCGGCAATGGATAGTGGAGTGTGTAAAGGTCGTGCGAGCTCAGTCCGCGACCGTAGCGAAGGAGCGCCAGCAGCGTATCCCGAAGTCCCCGGTCTCTGACATTCTGCTGGACATGGAAACGCATATATCTACCCTCATTGATCTCGAGGCTCAAGAAGGAATGGAGATCCTGTGGTTATGCGAAGCCTCTGCTCTAACCGAGATCAGTTTCTACTATTTGCAGCTTGTCGCAAGTGGTAATGGAGACGAGAGCCCTCGGCTGCGCCGGGAATGGTTCCAAACCATGCATGCTCGTTACTCATTTGAGCGCGAAGCTTCTCTGGCGCGGATACGCAGTCACAGCAGTGAAGTGTCGGGGAACGTCGATGCTAAGGTTGCTAAGAAGAAATGGACGCAAGCGGTAGAGGCCTCATGCGCGGCAATGGAGGAACTATGGAAGGAGGCCAGTTCCCACAATTATCTGATTCGTCCCGCGTTTCGTCGGTTTAAGCCTGGAGACGAACTCTTGCCCTTTGCTGATTTCATGTCTTGGCTTATGCTCCAATGGCAGTCCACTGTTTCTTCCCAGTTCGACGTCTCGAAAAATAAGTACACTTCTCTTATCGAGGCAAAGCTGGATGAGTCCCTTCCTACGGCTCATAGCGGTGGCTCCGAGATAGGAGAGAAGCCACGTCTTCCTGATTACCTGGTCTTGAAAAGAGGTCGTATGGGCAAACAGTGGGAGGCCGAAAGAGTTGGAGCGGAAAGACGCTTGTCAAAACTGCTAGGCTTCTCTTTGGCAAACAATATCAATGTTGCAAACCTTACGAATCGACGTGTCCTCCTCAAAAACCTCCCATGTTATGATATTTCACTTTCGAGTCTGTCTTACCGTGGACAGTCTCTTGAACGACTGGAAGAAGGACAGGTTCGTCGCAGTCCAGTTGCCAGCATGAAAGAAGCCGAGCATGCGACAGAGCCCCTTCCTGAGGCATACAACTCGACACTTTTAGCGGAGGAAGGTACCTCGCAGATCAAGGCTACGTTGGAACCCTATCTCCAATCCGATCTGCCCACTCTAGCCGGCGTTGTCCTAAGCAATCGCCGACATGCAGATATGATGCTGCTTAGCGATCTTCCTATAGACGAGTTTTGCGAGATGGTAATTCGCAACCAAAGCATGGCTGTTATTTCGGCGAATGGACTCCCAAAGGAGCACTTCCCCAAGTTCCTTGCTTCTTTAAGAGAGCGCAGAGAAACTCTAACGTCTCTGATAGTGGAATCCGTCGAACTTGATAGCGACACCTTTACCGCTTTACTCGACGCTGTGAAGAACAATCCCAATATTGTTTCTGTCCAACTGCGCGACAACCATCCTGCCGTAAATACTGAGGATCTGGATGCCGCTGTCCTATGCAACCGTCAAACCATCGAACTAGCGGGTCGCACCGGAATTACTGATGTCATTTATGACTTCGATAATACGGGTTTCCGACTACACGGGTATGCGCGCAGCTATGAAAACTATAATAAGTGCACGATTTACTTCGATACTCCCAATCATCCGGAGACGACCTTGCACATTCGTGTGGTTATCGAAAGGTCGATGCTTGCGGATATCGATGACTCCACTAAAGACCCGTTTGTGCTCAGCCTTAACGGAGACAATCTCACCGTGAACTCCCCGCGTATCGCGCAGGATGAGCGTCACTATCGAATTGCGATCGGAAAGACTCTGCTGAACGACCAGTCTCGGAACCAACTGGTTGTAGCCGCCAACCCCGAATATGGGTCGGACGCATTCTATCTAAGTGACCTGGACATTTTCGATGATCAAGGGTATATATGGGAGGGAAATATTGCTGGCCCTCCAGAATTGGCGACTAGCACTGCAGCTGGTTAGTCGTCCCTTTTTATAGGCCTTCTAAACTGACTTGGCTACTTGAAGTACCCACCCGGCCTCCATCCCCAGCAGTTGAGCTACACTCACCAGTCAAGTTGAATAACGACGCCAAGAGTGCTGGTACGTCGCTAGATGTAATACTTGCAGCTGTCTTATCAGCCATGATTCGTAGATATGGACAAGCCTGATATAATCGAACCGGTAATTCCGAGCGGAAGCTCTACAACGAGCGACAATGCTGGTAGGTCTTTGTCCATATGTTCTTCCACAAGAAGGCTCACTTCATTTACGTAGAACGGGAAGAGTCGAACGACACAGCTGACGTCGCTAACACTCAGACAGTGGAAAGAATACCCGCAGATGAAAATCCTGCTGTGGAGGTGCTGAAACGTGTCGAGTCTGAGGGTGGTAAGTTTTTATCAGTTCTCTTTTTGTGCAACTCCTCGACGTATCCGAAGTACAAGGAGAAGAAGACATTACTTACGATGCCCCGAAAGAAACTCTAATACAAAGCTCGGAAAACGTAGGTATGACATGCTTCATAGTTCTTGAAAAGTCTGTCCAAGCTCATGATTATACTAGACAGTGTACACGATGCAGTAGATCAGTCGACTGTCTCGACCAGGCACGGGAGCTGAAGAGCCGAGGGTTCAACTGGTAAGATGCTCAACATCTTCCCGACTTAAATTACTTGAATACACGCCTGATAGTCGTACAATCTATCGCGAATAAACGCTCGATGAATCTTGGGAGGGAGCGGGCGATGTGGATCGTTATGGCGAGTAAGCCAATCGAGAAATGCGCAGGAACAATGATGGCAGACAATAGAGTAAACAAGACTAAACACGTTGGGGGAGGCGGAGGCGAGTGGCACAATGGAATTTGCAGAGCCTCCCCCCGAAACTGTGCTGCCGTTAACGTTCACCCAATGGGGCCGTTTGCCGCCTATTATTATACCAAACTCGATGAGCATGGAATACCTATGGTGAACTTGAAGTAAGTACAAAGCTCTGGGTCTACAGTCCTTTACTTTTCGTATTGAGGATTATTTTTCAAACTAGGAAGCGGAGTACACACAGGAAACCAATGCTCAAGTGCCACCTCGCCACCCTCAGCCTGAATGTAGTATTCCAAGGGACCTAATCCTGGTGGTCCGATGCGCGACTGGCCAGGAAAGAAGATTCGACATCCCTCGGTGCCTGAGGACGAGGTGGCTGCTATTGCTCCAATTGGCAATACTCAAAGACATTATTGTCGGCGGCATTCTCGGCAGACGTGGATTTGCAACAGTCCTTCCGGAGAAAGCCGTTAATGAATTGATCGATACGGCATTTGCCACTGCCGTTTAAGTTCAGCTTGCCACTCAAGGTCTTGCAACTCTCGCCGTATCCCGTCCCTAGTTCTTCAGGCGAATGAACTCGGAAAACTTTTTATCTTGTCTTCAAGCATCTTTTCCTTTGAGGGCGGAAAATGTCTCTCATCGCTACACTACAATATCCATCCCCGAGTGGAGGTTCCGTCTAACTTGTCATGGCCCTGAGATGGAATAGAACGACAACCGCCCCGGGGTCCTGGACTCATTCGTTACCTTGTTTATTGTCCTCCCAAAATGGCAATGGACGCCTGCCCTCCCTTTACGCTATGGCCCGAAGACCATCGAAAATGGACGCGACACACATGTCACAACACACTTCCTTCTCCAATAAATAGGCTGTCCATTGTTTTCCTCTCATTCCTCAATTCTTAACAACTGTATCTTCTTCTCCTTCGGCTATTCTCGAACTTGTACCGACATGCCTTCAACTATGATTCCTCTTCTTTTTCTAAAGACGCCAACCCCCACGGGTGTGTTTATCTCCATTTTCGGCCTACTCGACGTATTAACTCGGCATCTAGCTCTGGTATCTCCCACGACGACTGCGTGGCTTGCAAAGTTTTCGCGACCGTGAGCGTTTATCCTGTACCACCCTTTCAAAGCAACTCAAAGCCTATAGACGGCCCTCGGAAAACTTTGATCCGCTGCAAGGTGCCAGCGCAAACGAGTTCCGCACTGCGGTTGACCCGACTCGTTTCTTCAACAGCTACAAGTATGCTCATTCTACCTCACTGTTACAATATTGTGAAGCTGAACTCTATCTTCAGCCCACCCACCGGCTTTGAGGCGCCCTTGCACTCCCCAACATTGCCAAAGTAGGTTTAAACACTGCAACCGCTCTCCGCCTCTCTCACCTTGCACCGCAGGATCGACACTTCAGTGGGTTTCGACTCACAAGACTCTTCCTACAACAATGCGGACTCGCCGGCTCAACCTGATTTTGACAGCGATGCGTTGTACGTTTCATTCCCTTGCTTTCGATTATGAGGCAGTTCTGACCAGTCTTTTTTTCGTGTAGCTACCAGTCTAAGCCCTTTGTCGACGAAAATCCAGCATCCGCCACCTCCTCCTACAACGAAAACCGAACATACACTCTCCCCTCCTACAACGAGAACCAAACATACACCTCCATCTACGACGTGAACAAGGCACATAAGTCTGTCTGCGACGTAAACAGACTGTCTTCGTCTGTCGCTCCGGTCCCGAGTCTACTTGATTTCACCCCACCTGCGAACTTCAATCCTTTGCCCACTTGGAACGTCACCGCTACAACCGGTCCTTCGTTTGATTTTGCGCCTTATTTCTCCCAGACCGGGAGTTCATCTGCATCGCCGTGGTCTCTAGCATGGTCTCAATCTCCTTCCCCTACTCGGGCCACCCCAGATTTGCCACAGTTGCCCTCAGGTTCAGGCGACTTGGCCCCCTCAACACGCGCATCTTCTGTCTTTCCAGAGTCGGAGACGGAGACGGCGCTAGAGGTGGAACACGCTCCCTATGTCCCGCAGGCTCACTCGTCTGTAGTATCTGCACGTCGGTTAGTCGATATGTTACTTATGTTCTGCAGCAAATCTCTAATTCAGCTCTAGTTCTAGGGTGCTTCAAGCGTCCCAAGGACCTTCCGCTTTAGCTAGGCGTTACACCAGGAACGACCCGACACAATCCTTCATTCCGAGCTCCTCGAGCGGAGATAAACGTGTACGCGACTGGTCAGTTTTATGCTTTTTGCGCTTGTATCCCGAACTAATTGTATTACCCTCGAACAGTCCCCTCGGTTACAGTATTAAAGACCTCCCTGTCTCCGGCGTTGAGGTGCTCAAGAGCATCTGCTCGAGTCTCAAGCCTAAGTGTTATCACTCGGACGCGCACGGGTGCTGCATCAACGACTGTCCTGATAAACATAGCCGCTACACGCGTCGGGAACTCCGGAAACATCTGAAGACGCATAGCGAAATCAGACAAGCTCAGACGATTTGTCCTATCTGCGGGACCAACTTTCAGACATCGCGCTCTGTCTCGAAGCACATCGAGAACAAGCATTGTGATTGGCACGTTCTCTGCGCATTCTGCCTGCTGAGGCACTCGGTGCCAGAGAACTTGTATCGGCATTTCGCCACCTGCCCGAGTTTGCACCCGCCCACGGCTTAGTGACGAAGTTTTCTGCTTTACTTTCTTACTTATTACCACTCCGACATTCTACTATCTCTATTTCTCATTTATCACATTCTGTATCGCTAAGATCAGTTTCTTTACCTCTCTTCTTTCAGGCATCTCTCATCATTCGCATCCCACATCTCTCTCTCTCATGGCATCTCTTCTTTCATTCAATGTAGCGTAGACATAGGCATACAATTCAGCATTCTTTGAGATCACATTATGGGTGGGAACTTAGATCTGATTACGCCTCTCATAGTACGTGGAACGACTAGGTCTCTGTCCTTGCAGATAACTCATCCGACTTACGGGAGGCAGGTCGAGATGTAATTTAAGTAATTACAGCCAGCCAGAAACAGACGGAAGACTATGAAAGGCAGACGGTGAGGACCCGGATTTGTAAGAGTACACAGGCTGCCAACGAGTAGGGTTCGAAGGCGGCGATGGGGTACCTGCCAGAAAGAAAGAACGTTCTGTGTTTGATTTGCACCTGGATCTTTTAGAGCCTACATAACACCACAAAAAGACCTTGGATCCACAACGAAGGTAGTAGACCGATTTACAGGACGGTCATCAGGACATCAACGGCTCGTATCTCTGTATAAGAGATTGCAGTCAAAGCGTGCTCTTACGGTCAGTAGATAACCCTCATCCAGCCGAAAGGGTGACGTCGGACGACCAGATTCCAGAGGTGGTGGACGTATACAAAAGGAAATGACGAGTGCGTATCCTCAATCATTCTCCGAACACGACGTCGATGAAAAGGACATCTTGGGAGGACAACGGCTCAGACCAGCCAGAAAGCGTATTTTTGTTACCCGCGCAGCCACGACTGGTTCTCGTGAAAGCATTCACGCTCCTCCAACCACCAGAAGAAGTCCAAACTAGTTATCTTCCCTCCGCGGTCCTTAAGGGAAGTTAAACCTGAAGGACTCCGCCACTTTTCCATGTTTACAAAGTTCTACGTGAACAAGTTTTCCCGGAGCCTGCGGCACCCGAGGAATAGGCTGCGCGAAGGATCTACTAAGTCGGACTCTGGCGTGTCTGAAGGTTTTAGACAGGGCAAAGAGCGAAAGTATAATCCTCAATAGATGTGCAAAGATGAAGACAACAGTGGGGCGTTGACTCAAGATAAAGATGCTCAGACGTGATGGAAAACTGGCAGGACCTAAAAATGCCATTAGCATGCTTCAGTGTTCATATGAGACTAGCACAAATGAACGTACACTTGAATGTTGTGCGTCCGAGCCGGTATCACAAGCAGATTAGGCAAGGGCACAGTGTTGGATGAAGTCCTGCGCCCAAGGAGTCGTAAGTCGCACTCTCAGCGCTACTTTTTCTTCCGCGGACTATTGCTGGCCGTCTGCGCCTTGTGGGAACTTCGACAATGTCTCGTCATATTCGATTTAACGTTGAACGCGCGCCCACATCCAGTATACGGACAGACAAAAGCTACTCTTTGGTTTAATACTTTCTTGTGTACTGTTAAGAATAGGTGCACGGAACACGTACGTTTTGCTCCTGTATGGATGTTTGTGTGTATCTGCAGACTACTTGGCCGAGGAAAAGTCCTGCCGCAGTGCTCGCATGGGTAACTTTTCAGTTGATCGTCATTCGTAGCTGGAGGATCTGTCCTAAGTTCTGTATCAGAGCCAGGTTGATCCTGCTCCTGATCTGGAGAGGTTTGGACCACGTCGCGGAAGATGTGATCTACAGGATGACATTCAGTCACGAACTCACGAAGAAATGCGTTGGTAACTAACCAGGATACATTTCTTGAAGCGGTGGGAGAGCTGGCGGGGGCATAGCTATGGTAAATCGAATGGATGCGCCCTGGTGGGCGCTATCAACGCGACTACGTACTTTATATATAGCTTCCCAGCCATCTTGATGCTAGACGCCATCGCTGGAGATTCGGAGAGAGGAATTCCACCGAGAGCTGGCCAAGATACCGAGTCTGAACGACAGATCACGTAGGGTGTTGGGAACAATCGCTGCGCCTATCCTTGCATCAACCAGGACCCTACAAATGTCATTTTGGACACAACACTCGGCGGAATGCGAACCGAAGGCAATGCGTCATCTGCTATCACAATTTAATTCATCAGGCGGAGGTCAGCACACCTTATGAAGTGCGTTGGAACATTTCGCCGACGGTAGAAATAAAAAGGGCTTCACCGCCTCCATGCGTAGCAGTATCGGCATCCACTGAAAGTCCACGAATGATAGGAGTCCCGACATCTGGGCCGTTGATTGGGCGGTAGTCGGCGATGGTGACGTTAGAGACCGGAGAAAACACAGCGAATGGGCAATGTATGAAGAAAATTGCTCACTGGTCTTTGAACCTGAGGAGTTGGTAAAAGAGAAGGAAGAGGACACGATCGACAGACATGACCAATGGTGTGGCGGTGTCGCGTTATTTGGTAGTGCATCTGTTACTGGTCAACCATCATCAGCATTGCTCGACGCCAACCCAGCTCGTGGACATGCCCCAGGTTTCATTCCAGCACCTTTCAGAATAGTTTATCTTTGGGGGTTGTGTCTCAGGGGGGCGCATTTTCCCTTGAAGTTCTCTACTCTGCACACCTGGTTCGTTAACCGACCGCGGAAGCATATCTGTGGTTTTGCTCGCTAAAACTTCTTCTTTTATGATGTTGCCGAGGCTCCATACAGCTTGACTTGCAGCACACGCGAAAAGTTGACCCAAAACACTTTTCTTTGACTCTCCGTGTTCAACTGCGAGCAAAAACGGGATCCTGTCTGCCCAGTTCTACTCTGACGACGCAGATGACTACGAGAAAACACCATCCTGGAAACCTTTGGCTTCCTCGAGATCTTTGTACTATTTACTATTGGACTGACCGCCGAACACCCTGTCCTAACGCTACCCAGTACAATGCTCATAGCCTGAAACTTTTTCGCGACAAGTGTGGTCTCGTGGCATTGTGTCGCTTATCTGTCAGCTATTGATCTGGTTGCGGTTCGCCATTGAATCTCTACAGAGCTCATTCTCTCCAGGGTAGATGGTCATAACGTCTGCTTTTTGCGCTCTTCATTGTTTTTGCACACCACGAGCGCTAGCCGTCTGACACACCATACGTGTTTGATTCACACGCGGAGCAAACTTTTCCGTTTTCCTTTCATTCTAATGGAGCAGTTTCATCCTCGACGTATATGTTCTTGTGTTTTTCTGCAGTACAACACATTCATATCCCACAACTTCAAGGCAGAATCCAGTTTCGAGAACCTTGAAAATCCATTGTTCAGAATACTTGAATGGTGGGGCATACAAGCACAATTCCTCTCCCCTTTGCCATGTGCCGTGTCTCTACATTAGTTTCATTGATGTTTCACGGAATCCTCACGATTGCCACGTTCGCACCACTGGCTGCAAGTCTAGCACGACATTACACACCGCAGGATGTTCGCAAAACTCCTGCTCCCGCATCAAATTAATGAACGTATCCAGGGATCTCCGGATATCTCTAGTCCGAGCTCCCTCCCCATGAATGTTTATAATGGCGGTTCGACTCTTCAAGCTCAAAGTATAATTCACTTCGAATGTTCACAAGTGGTCTTTCTGACCTTTCACGCCCTTGCCGAACAGAGGGATCGTTCAACTGTACGTCGTCCAAACACATATATCGACTGTTCGCGCAATAACAAATAGTATAATCAGATAGCTTTCCAGCCTTCGCAGTAGGAATGGTCCGAGGTGGTTGGATTACATCCTTCCAGACCAGCGCCGTAGTCGTACGTCTCGATTCTCCTCATTTGCAAGGACAACGTGCCAACTGGTCGCGTAGTCCTTTCTCTTGACCGCACTATCCGTGACGTTGTTGACTATAATCAACGCCGAATACGAGGCAGTCAAATTAAAGGAAAGCAGTCGAAGCTTTCTATACATAACCTCTTTCTTCGCCATAGCGTGTAACAGCACCTCCACCGTGGCCGCCGTCATTTTGATTGGCCACCTATTGCCGAGAACTGCTGCTTGTGTGCAGGTCGATGACACGAATCGCAATGCAGAGAAGATACGCGTAGTCCATCACGAGCTCGGAAAGTCCATTATGTGCCTTGCTTTCTACTGTGCGTGCTGGTTTACTGCTGATGGTTACATATTGACTTTGCCTGTTTGGATATCGCGCTTTCAGCGTACACCTGCCTGATGCTGGGAATGTGCTGTATACTTGTTCAAACCATGGTTTATGTTTGGGTTTCCAGTGCGCCTACGATATACATGCAGGTGTCAACGAGCTGTGGCATAGTCTCTGTAGTTATTCTGGCGCTGATAGGGCTACAACGACAAAGGCTTGTAGACGGAGAGAGGTGAAGGTCTCACTGAAACGTACATATCGTACATTTTACATTTTCCGCACCGTTCAAGTATTTCACCCTACTATTTAAGCTTGAGAGACAGAGGCAGTGTCGCGTTATTCCCCTACGCCCCCGATACCAAACACGTAGGCCTGGTACCCCGGTCCGGTCCAAATTCTTTCTCTGGCGATCGCTTTAGCAAAATATTCAGAGGTGTGGCGTACCCTCTGTCTAGGACGACGACGATTTCGGAA
>QLPD01002206.1:0-27337 GCA_003314085.1 Hymenopellis raphanipes
CGGGTCTACGGCCATGCTGTTTTCCATGCTGACTGTCGGTGGTGTGGCGAGCGTTACAAACAGCAAGCCTTCTGGTCCTCGAGGAAGATTGACCCTGGGAGGTGTGAACTACCGTATGCTATTGCGGCTGATGACTGACGACCTTGTAGCCGTTTTCATGTGGATCTTGTTCTACTCCTGCACCTGGGTGAGTATGATGTATCTCCTTGTGAAGAGCGCTAATAGGTGCCTCAGTCTCCTATGACATGGACCATCGCCTCTGAAGTGTCGAGCAATCGTCTTCGTGAGAAGACCCTCGCCTCCGCTGCCTGGTCTGGCTTCGGCGTTGGTTTGCTCTCCAACTTGCGTACGCTCAGTTCCTACCCGGGCATAGAAATCATACGCTAACGTTAACGCTCAGTGGTACCTTACATTCAAGACGCAGGTTACGGGAATCTGCAAGGTCAAATCGCATACCTTTGGGGTGGATTCTCCGTTGTAGCGTCAGTCTATTCTTCCACGATTATCACCTATAACTCATATCACGATTCTCAGTCTATTCTTCTGCTTCTTCTTCGTTCCCGAACTCAAGGGCCGCTCCCTCGAAGACTTGGACGAACTCTTCTACAACAAAGTTCCTACACGCAAGTTTGCCGCGTACCAGATGAAGCCTACGACGAAGGCGAAGGATGAGGATGAGAAGGAGTATGTGGACCATGTCTGATATGTTTTTTGCGTGCGCACGACGGGAGATCAATGTATTCTAAATGAAGTTTAATGTCAGGCTCACCGCTAACTACAGTAAGCGGGAGGGCCGAGGATGACTTCCGAAAAAATCATTCTAGTGGCGTGGTGGCCCTGGGTCTCTGCGAGAGTCCACCATTACATGCGCGATGTTGCTCAGCGTATTCAGGTTTTCACCGAGATGACCACGTCCTCATATTCGTCCGGCTTCTCCTTCAACACGACGGGGTATTTTCATCGCCGGTGTGAGACCGGTGCACTTAGCTGACTGTCGCAATGGAGACTTTCAGTTAAAAATGCGGAGGTCATTCCCCAAGAGTCCGTTGTGGCCTTGACGTCAACCAATATCCGGAGCACGTCAACATCCTAGATTTCCTGATCAGTATTTCCGGATCGCATTTTAGCCCCTTCTGCCCCGATCCGCTAATCCATTGGCAATGGGGATTTGCCTGGCTTTATAAGGATGGCGTCACGGCGTCATTCACGTCGCCATCCTTTCTTTCTTCTCCACCACCATGTCGTTCAACAAATACATCACCCTCAACAATGGCGTCAAAATGGTACGTCTGCCTTGCTGCTCGTCGTCGACGCGTCGTTCATGTCGTTATCAGCCCCAGATCGGCTTGGGGACATGGCAGTCTCAACCTGGTGAGGTCGAGCGCGCAGTGGAAACGGCTTTGCAAGCCGGTTACAAGCACATCGATGCCGCTGTTATGTATGTTACCGCTCCCGCCTTTGCGTCTCTTGGACCTAATAATCTCCTAGCTACGGAAACCAGAATGAGGTACGCGTTCTCCTACTGATTTTATCTCGATTTAACGCGATTTACTAGGTTGCGGAGGGTATCAAGCAATCCGGCGTCCCCAGGTCTGAAATTTTCCTCGTTTCCAAGCTTTGGTATGTTGTCTGCGTCGCTATCTGGACGGCACACTGATTTAGGGTATTGCTACAGGAACAATTCCCACCGTCCCGAGCTCGTCGAGGCTGATCTCGATAACACGCTCAAAGAGCTCGGCGTCGACTATCTCGACCTCTACCTTGTCCACTGGCCTGTCGCTTTCCAACCCGGCGAGACCCTCAGTCCTAAGCGCGTACGCGCTGACGGTGGGGAGGAGACCATCATTGACGTCGGCGGTCCCAGCATTAGCGACACATGGAAGGCCATGACCGCCCTGCTCAAGACCAACAAGGTCAAGGCCATTGGTGTTTCCAACTTTACCGTCAAGCACCTCGAGCAGCTGGCGAAGACCTCGGATATTGTCCCGTAAGTTTATGAAACGTTGCTCCTTGACAGATAATTGATCATCGTGGATACATAGAGCTGTCAACCAGATCGAAGCACACCCCCTGTTGGTGCAGGATGATCTCATAGAGTACTGCGCGAAGAAGAACATCCACGTATGGGTTCTTTTCGTTGCTCATACGCGTATTCTAATTCATCGTCTGTCAGCTTACTGCTTACAGTCCTCTCGGACAGAACATCACGGGCAAGCCACCCGTCATCGACCACAAAGAGGTCGCAGAGGTCGCCAAGAAGGCCAATGCCACCACCGCGCAGGTCCTCATCGCCTGGGGAGTGTCCAAAGGCTACTCTGTCATCCCCAAATCTGTTACCCCCGACCGCATCAAGGTAATATTCACTACATTGGATATGCGCTAAGCGTTTACTAACCGACGCCGCAGTCCAACTTCCAGCAAGTCGAGCTCGACCAAGCGTCGTTGGACAAGATCACTGCGATTGTCAAGACCGACGGACGCACGCGCTACAACGTTCCGTACTTGTACAACCCCCGCTGGGATATAGATGTCTTCGATGAGGATACCGAGAAAGCCGCGACTAACAAGGTGTGGTAAACAGATATTATGATAATTGATAGCATCGCATAGAACCAAAACAAATTGTACCATTTCTGTACTTCTTTGCAATTGACACACATACCACGGCAAGAAAGACGTTCCGAACAGACTCAAGAGAGAGCCCACGGTATGAGCAAGGCGGAAGCTCCCAAAATAAGTAGTACCATACAACAACGGGTCTACACTACAATACAATTAAATATACATAGATATCCATTTGCTCTCATTCTGATCTTACGCAAAAGCATTCATATCATACCTCGAATCATTCGCAGCCGTCATCGACGCGAAACTATACGCCAACGCCCAATCATCCTCGCTCAACGAGACGGAAGAGTCCTGTCCGTGAGAGAACGCAGAGAAAAGTGCAGACAAAGCTGAAAGCATTCGTCAGTCGAGTCAACGGGAGAATGTCAGTCGACGCTACCTTCAGCACTAAACTCTGAACTCGGCGAAGCTCCCGTAGTCCGTTGCACGAGCCGTTTGAAGATCGCCTGTACACCCAATGAGCATTCCGCACGAATCAGGACCACGACAAGCTGACCATCTCCGCCCCACTAACAAACGTATCCACACCCTCCAACGCATTCTTCAAACTCGCCCGCCTCTTCTGCGACGCATACTTTTCCACCACCGCCTCGATCCACTTGACCCCCATCCAAAACGCCGTCTGCCGATTCAGCGCCCGCTTGCACAGCTTAAAGTTGTTCATCGCCACCTGCGCGAGGATGTTCGTGGACGAATTGAGCACGTTCTTGGTCGTCTTTTCGGATGGCGCGGTGCTGGCGAGGAGGACGCGCCCGGTGCGGATGCGGTAATCTGCAACGCTCAGCTCGGAATACAGGCCAGGCAAGAAGAAATTTACCTTGAACCCAGGCACTCGCGGCGACAAAGAGGCACTGGTTAACGAATGGCGACGCCAGGTACGAGAACGGGTCGACGAGGTCGGCAGACGTGATGACGCTGCTGATCATCTGGCACGCGTTGTTGACTACCGCTAATCGGTCTTGAAGACTCGCTCGAGCAGCGTTGACTTTTGGGTGAATGAGAGGTGGTCGGTAGAGGAATATGACGATGCAGTTGTACTGTCACCCGGTCAACTACGGCTTCATGAATAGACCACATACAGACATACCCAAAGGTGAAGAGCCAGAAATACAGGACCTTCCATTTTCGATGCATGAGCTTGTAGGCTAAAAAGTTCTTAGTCCTGCCGACCGGTATAAGAAAGAATGAACCTACTTCTCGGAGCTGAAGGTCATCGACTCTGGCAACGAGTTGTAGACAGATGTGATAGCATCCTCCACCTCGCATAGGTCGACTGACGATTCAGGATGCGTTGCTGGCTGCTGAGCAGCTTCTTCGCTTGTAGGTTGCTCGCCACGCGATGGGGGCTCCGAAACAGGTGGAAGCCAGGTCGTTTCTACGGTATTGATAACCTCGGCGAGCTCTCCGTACATTTTGAACATCCGAACAAAGTACGGAAACGGGGACGGAGTCTGCGTCGAAGAACCGTCGGTCCCGTGTTCATGAAATGTTGCATGAACAGCCGTCATTTCTGTCTCAGTAGGAAGGGGAGTCTATAGAGGTTGAGTCAAGTCATGAAACAAGCTTAAAAAGACGCGTATTACTGTAATTTCTTTATCCTTGACAGTTACAGGCCGTCCTGTCCCAAAGGCCAGGATACGATCCAGCAAAAAGCAGGACCACCACAAGAGACGATCTTCGTATTGTTGGATTGGACTCGAAGGAACAGCACGGCATGCCAGATCTTGATGTAAGCCCAAGTCGACTGCCATCCTAAGGAGCGTGAGCCTTTCGTGTAGAATCTTGTTGCAAAGAAATATACCTTAAAGCCATACCAGAGTAGGTCCATAGTGCACCCTCACTATTCAATCCGAAGGAAAAGTACGCCAAGAATAACAGAGCTGCAACCGTATTTGAGGAAGGATAGCCAAGTAGTGGAACCAGCAACTGTTTAGACTTTTCTGCAAAAGGTATCCCATACGTCGCTGGAGATCTATCGCGCTGCGACCGCACGATTGGGACGTCAGAAAACCTTGAAAATGATGAATGCCTTCATATGCAACCTAGGTCAGACTTCCAACTCACCTTGACGCCAGCGCGCAAATCGTATTAATCAACAACGGCGCAGTAACCCTCTTCGATGGGTCCTCGTGGTCAATATTTCCCATTACACGCGATTCAGTCAAGAATGGGAAATGACTACCCATCCTCGTGAAGAACAAAGGCAGCAGCCGTTGCAGCACAGAGGGGCGGGGTATATCCGAGTCGATGTCATACGGCGAATCAGGGAGATACGCCATGGAAGGGTTTCCAACAGGCGAAGGAGCTTCTCCGTTGTGGATGGCGGAAAGAGGATTGATGTAGTGGATGGGTTCGAAGGAGAAGGGCGTTAAACCGTTGAGGTTGTATGGATCGGGAGGTCCTTGAGGTTGGGGTAGCAATGGACTGACACTCGGAGGCGTGGGGGACGCGCATCTAGAGCCTGGAGGAGGCGCCCGGAAAGCGATAGAAATCTGTTCTAACCCGGGCTGTATGGCTGTGGGCCCAAATGCTCTGTTCACACGGGTAACGAGAAGGTACTTAAATGTCAGAAATCATAGTCACCTATGGTATTGGAGCACTAAGGGAGGGTCGTGTGACTGAGAAACAGACTTGCGACCAGATTCAAGAGTAGGTGTTCCCAACCAGTGTTGGTCGTGGCTGCTTTGACTTCCGCTACCTGGCAAACGGCTTGAGCTTGCATGGGGCTCGTTGTGGTGGCCAGGTAGAGCTGCCGCCAAAAGGATATCCAGGGCTGACTGATTGTGGGGGTGGGGGTGGGGGTGGACACTCGGATGTGGGGCGGATATTGACTCGTCATTGGGCCCGCGGCGCGTCGGGCTCCCCATGGCTGAAAACCTAGGCGCATCATGCCTCAGGCTCGGAGATTCCAGCGTGTGATTAGAGCGCGGATAAGGGCTCCTGCGCTGATTATCCGAGTCCATGGCGAGCTCGTCGTGCTCGAGCGGCTCTACCTTTGACTTTACAGACTTTTTATGCTTCCTGCCATCCTGCTCGGGATTCGGCCACTCGCAGAGAGTGCGCGACGTGTGGCAGTTTCCACAGACGCGTCTGACGTGAAAATCCACTCGACGCGCTTGCTGCTGCTGCTGGTTGGATCGCGCTAATCGGTTGTGGGGTATAAATCATTTTATTGCTTCTGAATACATGGTCCTTCTCCAAACGCCATAAACTACGCGATCGCGCTTCTCGTTTAAAACCAACGCTGTCTGCTAAATCCATTAGATCCGTGCAAGCATCTACACTCCTGAACACACACCTAGACGTTCCGCATCTCTGCGTCGCTATCCGCCTGCATCTCTGACTGGCTGCCCATCCGACTATCATCGTCTGTCGCTTCCAACTGTTGACCTATCCGCCTGGCGAGTACATTCTGGGTGGTGTCCTGAGCGTGGAATCGTGTCTGCTCTGTCCCGAGGCTGGATTCGTGTCTGCACTGCGTTCGAGTCATCGTGGTAGGAAGGGAAAAGGGTGGGTAGGTGGCTGTGCTCTGTTGATCGAGAGTTCGATTCCGCCACACGTCTGGTGGAGATGATGATAAGACTGCGGCACACCTCTGCCTTCTTTCCTGCAGGGATAATACTCCTTGTAAGGCAACTCTGAAGGGTTAAAATGCCTTTTACGGGCGTCCCTGAGCAAAATGAACAGAAGTTTTTTATTTTTCGGTCACGTGATGGTGTAGTAGCTTCATAATTCGGCGTCTATCTACTACACGAGCTACTACAAAAAAAAGGATGCCCTCTCCCATGAGAGGCATCCAGTATCTCCACCCCCAAGCCCCCCGAGTCTCCCCTTCCCAACTCCAACAGCAGTCAAACTCGGATGTGGCGCAAGCTCGGACAGCCTGGTCCCCCGGTACTCGCGCTGTAACCCGAGCACGTATATGGCGTAAACGAACATTTTCGACTCGTTTTGGGGACCCGGGTAAGCAATACCCGAGTCGTGTCTACAGTGTAGAGTTAATACACAGACTTCCCAAAACCCTAGTGAAGACTTACCGAGACAGTTCCCTGTTGTAACCCGAACTCGAAGATGGCGTAAACGGACAATTTCGACTCCTTATACGGACCCGGGTAAGGGTGTGTTGCAGCAAACCCCCAAGTCATGTCTACAGTGTCTAGTTAGTAAACAGACATTCCAAAACCCTAATGTAGGACTTACCATCAGCGAGTGGCCCGTACAGAGGCTGAATGTCCGTTCGGCTGTCAATTTTGACAGGTGTCGAGCACGTCCAGGTGCCGTACCTAATAAGAACCTCAGTACTTCTTTCACCGGGCACACAAGACAGAGACATACCGGATACATGAATACATCGCGAATTGTTGATGCCGTCACTGCAGGTGAGTAACGAACCTACACAGCACAGGATCAATGACGAGTGAGAAGAACGAAGACTTACTTGAGGTAAGGTGACAACCGTGAGTCGCATCCAAAAGCGGCAATGACCTCCTCGCGTTGAGGAGGGTGACTTGATGATGGTAGAGAGCGACATCCACAGTGGCGGAGACGACAACGGCAATGATGAGAGAGCAAGGGAGAGGGATCGAGGACAGGCAGCACGACGACATGGTGGAAGGAGGAATGAACGAGAAAGACGGAGGCAGACAGTGTTATATACCTGTGCTAATTTCCCTCCGCGTTACAATCGGACTCCATGGTAATGCAAGTAACGTACTGATTCCAGACTGACTCGATCACAACAATATTATGCGGAGATCCTGCCGGTGTCAAATTAGTAGTCCTGTAGTGATTCTGAAGAAAGAACACAGTTGAAGAGCACGGTTTCTCTGCTCTCGATACATATATACATTGTCGTAGCATGGGAAAGCAGTTGTGTCTCCAAGAGAGGTATCCTGTGACGCTCAATATTTGGAAGCTGCCAGGGGCGACACGGCGCCACAATCGCGGTCCTCAGATATTCTGGGCACGGAGATAACTTGAGGGTTCGAGCGAGAGAGCGAAACGGTTCAATACAGCTCAGTGGTGTCTATCGGTTCGGAATATCAAGCCCGAGTTCACCACGATAACGGGAAGCGCAATAAATTCAAGCAGCACGAAGAACAAGACCTACAAGACTCGGTCAGGGGAAGCCGCCTGAATATTGGAAGTGTGTCAGTTGTTGATGATCGAACAGAGGAAAAAATATCTTGCCTACGGAACCCCGTCCTCCAGAAACATGTCACACAAACCTTCACATTGTACCATGGTGACGCCCATTCCTCCCGAGAACCGCGGTCCAAGTTCTAGTCATCCTCAAACCATCACGCGAAGTCGAATAATCACAAACGGTACGCTTGTCGCCTCTCCAAGCTTTTCAGAGCTGAAGGTTTCTTGCAGAGGTGGCTCAATTCGCCCAGATTCGAGGTCAAATCGCGCCGTCAAGTTTCAGATGAGGAGACAAGTCAGGAGGTGCAGAGGTTCAGTATCAGGAGATTTCCAACATTGTGGGCCAAGACAAGGTGCGTCGCAGTCGAGTTTACCGACAAAATACTGAACAAGCGTTCTTTCCGTGCCAGAATACGTTGCAGCGCGTCCAGGTTCAATATCCTCGTGATTAAATGTTCCGGGAGTCGTTTGGAGTTGTCTTGAGAAGGAGGAAACAAATTTGGGCATCCCAGACGTCCAGAGGGTTCAACGACATGGTAGTTCAACGTTGAGCACAACGTCGATCACATCGGGCCGGATACCGCAAGGTCATTTCTTGCTTCTGACCACCATTTTGATCATTGACTCTTCTTCACAGACATGCGTTCACAGTGTCACAGGGTTTCCCATTCGACTTCCAGGAGTATAGAACCGCAAGAAACGAATTACTGCACTTCGGGCAGCGCGCTGCTCGCCGCAGAGGCTTTTCGGTGTTCTTAAAAAGGTGTGTTCTTCTAATTGAAACTTGCGACTTGAGTTGACCAGTTTCATAGCTCTTTGGTCCTCATTTCTTTCAGGTTCGAATCTCTCCAATTCTCGGGGCTCAAAACGCGCGAGGACGACGATGCAACATCCAGGACCCACAAGATACAACAACTCCGGTAACTGCAAAAACTTCATCAGGATTTGAATACCGGAGAATTGACAAGGACGGCGTGGTTTCGCCTCGCCGGCGCGGCTTCTTTCTCCGGTGATTTTGGTGAGTTTTGTTGGAGTTTTGATCATACTGTTGAAACTCGTCAATTGACAACTAACGTAGGATTTGATTAATTTCCCTCGATTTGGATATGACCTTCGGTACGTACGTACCTCGCGTCTACTCGTCCCTACATCTAGTAAAACTGACGGTTTGATAGAATACGCGGAGGCGGCTGCGCCGCCTCTCCGCGATGGTGAGTTCCCCATCCGCATTGCGTGAAGATGTTGATTTCAGCCTTCTGTGGACTCTTCTGGCCCTGGGATAACGAAATCTTGACCTCGGGCGGCGTGTGGTGTCCTCGCCGGACCGGCTTTTTTTTCGGGACAACTTGGGTATGTTTTCCTCCTTTTTTTGAGGTCAAATTTGACGACAATTCGCCAGTTTAGACCGCATTTGAACGTTGGTTCGGTGAGTTTCTGTCTCCTCTGTGCGCCGTTGAATTGATCTTGAACTCATTTAGGGAATATCGAACTCGAGACTACATTGCGCACAGGACGCGGCTTCGTCCACCAATCACGGATAAATGGACCGTGCACTGTAGATCTGGATCTGACTTAATTCGGCGTCAATATCACATTTGGAAGTTTGGCGGCGGGACAACGATTCGGTACGTACCTTTTTCTCCTCTAATTAGGCCGCTACTAACCCGAACTTCGACCGCAGTGAGCAGCGGCTCTACGCCGCTGCGCCCGCGTTGCGGGCTTCTCACTGCGGTGACAACCGTGACTTCAAGAAACCATCCCGCCACGCTTGGAGAAACCATTTTACGACGGACATAGCCTGGACCTAGGATCATTTCGTGACGACTTGGCGCACTGATCCCGATCTGAATCTGAAGCATTTCGGTCTCCACGACGAATTAGGAAGGTTCAACACGGGGACCTCGTTCAGGTGTGTTTACTTTGTATCCCTGAGGAAGCGAGCTAACGGGAAATTCTGGCCTAGGATTACGGATACAGCGGGCAGCGGCTATACGCCGCTGCGCCAGCGTTGCGGGCTTCTCGCTGTTGTTGGAACTTGGACGTCAAAGCGCAATTAGCGCCACACTTCAACATTGCTTTGTACGTGGCCGAACTTGGCGGGGACCTGGACACTGGAGAAGAGGGTGTTATGGATTACTGTTGTCGATGCTTTCGCGCGGACTACTCAGGATCGTTCGCTCGCATTTGGGACCATAAGGTTAGTGCTTTTCAAAATTACTCGATCATTTCCCGGAGCTAACTCATTCGTAGATGGTATCAACGGCGACTGCGTCGCCGTATCGCTACCCTGTGATTCGTCTATTGGGCGATTGATTGTGCGCTGTTTCGGAAGGGGGAAGTTGATGGGTGGGAATGGCTTGAACGATATCGCGCTGTGGCGACACCCTTGTCCCGTCCTGTACCTTTGAATTTTGGTTCACGTAGACGTCTACATGTAGATTACGACCAGAATTGATGTGATTTTGACTAAAATTACCTTTGCGCGCATGTAAGAAAAGTGACGCGAGCTTGTTACAGTACCCTTCAAAAAGTGTTATTGGGTTGTACTACAAACTACATATCGCAAAATTGTACACGAAGGAGGCTGCTAGATGGTCCCAAAATAGTATACAAAGTACAGTAGAATATCCTACCAAAACATGATAAACAGCCAGACTCGGAGAAATTGACGGACTTACCGATAGACCACTTGTCAACATTACGGATGAAGTCAGTACTGCCGAAACGTCGACTTCCAACTTCTCGAAAACTTCCTTCCAGGGGGGGCAGGAGACCTGAACGATCGATGCTTGGAACCCTGGAGGTGATGTTCGCGGTGTCACCAGGTCGATATCCCGTGTTCAACACGGAATATTTCCTCCGCTCGTCCAGCGGGTATGTGCAACTGGGCAGACGTTCCAGACGTCTTTCTGGCCCGGAATTGACGGTTAAATGTCGTGTTCAAAGTGTTCGATCCAGGCCAGGTAACGCCAAGTGATCGGCTAAACTTGGACTCGTACCACGACCATCCCGATCTTGGGATACTTACACCAACGCGCCCTCTTGCTCTCCCGCCCTCTGGCGACTCTCCTGAACCTAAATTTACTTGGATATTCCTTTGCACCTTACGTATTGCGAATTCCGACGGTCCTCGGACAACTGGACGCGCTTTTACCCCGACTTTTCGCGTGAACTCCTCAGCGAGGCGTACTGGACCCTGCAAATCGATAGCACGAGGATTTCTTGGCCCCTGTGACGTGTCCGGGGCCTCGACAATCTTATCTTGGCCCTCTCGGATGCGGGGAAATGACGCACGACGTAGTGCTCCTCCTCCGTCCCTCCGACACTTTTGGCACAAACGCGTTTCCCGCGCAAAATGGTCCGATCTGGCGACTTGAGGACTCGTATATACTCTGTGTAGACTTATTTCAGGTGCCGTATTGGCGGTAATTCATGAATTGACGCCAATAAACCCGAATTGAATGTGGCACGCACAAGGTTCGTACCTTTTCCGTTGTTCAATCGCTCCAGTTTCTTCCTGACCCTGTAGCATTTGATTAGAACGTAAACGGCGAGCTGTGTCCGTGCCCAGAACGGAGGAGAGCGCAACGCGAAGCGGTGCGCATCTCCGCCTCGAAAATGAGATCTGTAAGTTTTCAACATCTCCGTTTTTCAAACGGCTCATCCTGACTCCCCATCAGAAGTCAGGGTTGTCTCCTTGAAACCTTTCCGTTCGTTTGGACTCTGGAAGATTGTACGAATACGATGGTTTACACATTGTATTGACGAGGGGGGATACAATTATTGTTGGTTTTGGTTTTCACAGATGAAGTGGACTCAACAAGGTTTACGGCTCAAAGGTGATGCTTCAATGTGAGATATTTACGCCGCTGTTACGCGTTCAGGGAGGTCGATTCGCGTACGACGTTGGAAACGGGTTCCCGTGGCGTCCCAATAATCCGACAACAAGTCCCGAACTTCTCGCGTCAATCAATGTTCCAGGGTCACGGCGCCCGATTACTGGATTTATTTTACGTTTGATTGGAGTATCCGCCTTTCCAAACGCAATAAAAGGCGACTGGATTCCACCAAAATCATCATCACCCACTTCCTTTCTTTCCTCATCTTTCCTCTCCTCTTATTTCTTCTGCTCACTCCTTTCATTACTCTACACACTTCTACATCGTTCTATAGTTACTCTAGTCGTCGTCGCCGATGTCCTCGCCATCACTTTCCCGACGCGTCTCACAGCGTGACCCGGCGCTTAAAGTCACGGGTGGGCTTCTTTCTTCCCACCACCATCTCACTTTGTTGACCGTGATCTTGTTTTCAGTTTCGCTGCAGTGTCGCCATCGTTTCCCATGGATTCCAGCGCTTTGGTAGGTCGTCAGCGTTCTCCTTGGTCGACGAGCTTGCTGAACAGTTTTCTCCGCAGAGTTTCTTGTCCGTGCCTCTACAGCGACAAACACGGCGGGCTCGACGGCGCTGCCGTTCCAGCAGATAGACTGGCCTCTGGGTACGTTGATTCCGCCTTTCCACATATTCCGTGTGCTCACTGTTTCCCAGATTTGGACTCGTCCGCCAAACCACCTCCCCAGTATCACTCCCACCTTGGGCATTTCGTTCCACCCTCTCTAGACACGACGCCGACGCTGAACATTCCAAACCCGGTCGTACTAACGCGCCCTCGCGAATGCCATGACGGCTGTAAACTCTTGGTATGCCTATCTTCATACTGTCTTCATCCATACTAATGAAATGCCTGTTCGTAGCCGTTGTTCTCGTTCGCCGACGCCCTACCTTCACCGCTGGAATTCAATTCGGACTACAGCGATGGAGTATACCTGGTCCCAAGGTGTACGCGATTGTCCCGACGACGTGTTTCTCGTCTGACTGATTGACTTGCTTGTAGCCTTCACGATTCCCGACCTTTGAATGGCATTGATTCACGACGACAAGTAACGTTGCTCTGTTCGGATTCCTCGACACAAGGTAAGCTTAATAGTCCGGTTGCTACACACATTGACTAACGATGCTCTTCATCATAGACCACCGTTCCCCGCACTATGAACACAGACTTTCCCCAAGGTGTGCTAGATTGTCCCGACACCGTGTTTGTAGGCTGACTGTTGTCTTCCTTGTAGCCTTGACGATTCCCGAGCTTGCAATGTCTTGATCCACGACGATGTCAACCTGGCTCTATTCGCGATTCTCGAAACAAGGTAAGCTGAACGGTCTGGTTGTTACAAACATTAACTGACAACGCTCTTCATCAAAGACAGCCGTTCCCCGCAATATGAACACGGACTTTGTTCCAACGCTACCCTCGAGAGACGCTACGGCGCAAGACGGTCTTCGGTCGGGTCTGCCATCTCCTTTTTGGATACTTCATTGGGCTCCGCGCTGGTGAAGGACAGCTGGGCTACGAGCCGGCTGAACACCCATATGTCCCTCAAACGGTGCGTTCTCCAAGTCAAGTATATTACCGTATCAACTAACCATTCGTTACAGACAGTACTTTTGTATCAAGGAACCCGAATAAAGCTCGACTGGTAAGTCGACGCGTTGTTTCCTTGAGCCTTGACTCAATTGTTACTGGGCAGATTCGCTTCAATTTCGGCCTAACTCTCACATGGGTACGCCCTTCGCTTCAACCGGGTTATAGATACTGACGCGACATTTAGCCTCACCATGATGGATAAACACGATTCACCAGTCTTTCGAGAAATGGGCCGACGTCTTAGGCGATACTCGGTGGTCATTCCAGACCGTCTCGTCTACACACCTACTTCTCTGTGAGTAAATAGTTTCCCTTGACTCGGACAGTTGATTCACGCCTTCCGTTCTCGCAGGCTTTCTTCGCGAACGGAAACCCGATAACAACGGTCTCGAGGACCGACTTGAAGGTAGTTTAATCTTATTGAACTATTCATGTTACTTACTACTACCCGGCTGTAGATACAACACCCTTCGAGCGATGGGCGCCGTGATCCCTGCATACTTCAGACTCGCCGTTTCCCTTTCAGGACGGCCAACAACGGTTCTGACAACTGACTCGAGCTGGTGAGTCTCACTTTTGTTGTCAACTAGAGGAAACTTACTTGATATTGATACAGAGTTTATAACACTGTTACCCTCTAGGAGACGGGCGCGCGCTACTTCAAGACGGTCTTCGATTCGAACGGTGAACAATTCACTCGGCTTTATGCCGGTGAACAACAGTACGGCTATACGCCGACTGTACACTCCTATGCGGAACCCGGATGGAACTCAACTGGTAAGTCGACGCGTTGTTGATTCGAACCTTGAATTAATCGTCCATGGAAAGACCCGCTTGGAATTTGGTCTATCACTGGCATGGTAAGCTCTTCACTTCAACGAGCTTCTTGGAGACTAACCTGGCATTTAGTCTCACCGAGGACGGATCTCATCACTCGAAGATGTGGCCTAAGTGAGTCTTGTTTGGACTGACTATTGAATTGAGAAGTTTGACTCTCGAGAAGGCAGTCGCGAGCAACGCGAGCACAGCGGCGAAGGCCGCTGCTGCCTTCTGGTACTCCAGCGAAAGGTTGGTTTCCCGTGATAATTATCGACCGGCGACTTATGGTCCCCTTAGATCATTTTTATCTCACTCTGGGAGCCATACTGGGCTCGCGCCGTCGTCGCTCTGGGATCCGGGACTTGTGTTGTGTCTCTGAATTCGTCTTCATTGACCGTTGACTCTGGTATGTTGGCCCGAGTGCTCTGGTTTCGCCTAATTCCTGACCATCTAAATAGGTCTGCACCTCGACTACACGAATTCGAGTTGGAGGTAGTCTCGAATGACTGAGGTACCAACGTGGGACTATACTCTTCTACCATGCAGTCGCGGGTGGGAGAAGTCGCCCGCCGTGCTCACGCTGCTCGGAAATCCCTTCGGCTATAGAACTTGTGAGTGTTACTTTTCTTGTCGACTTGAACCGAAACTTACTTGACGGCTAGATGGACTATTCGAGTACAGATTGTTACGGCGACTGCCCGTAGCAATGGACTTATTAGCTCACAGTACTTTACAGTAGACATATGTAGTTCCGTAGTACTTAGTGTAGAGTACTCGTGGCTCGTCGTCTAGAGAATACTGGTGAGTTATTCCTTACCTAGTCGTCTTGTGCCTTGAACTGACCTTTTCCAGATTCTTTCCACCACCGTATCGTGTGCGCCTCGACACAGATCCGCCGGGTTCCCGATATCGAGGGAACGGATAAGTACACTCGTTCTGCTTGTCTCGTTGGGGACAATGGTGCTGGCTCAACGTTCCCTTGAACGGTAAGCACGGTTTCTCAGCTTCTGACTTGTTCCTTTGTAATTCCCCAGGGGGTTCACAACGCGATGCTTGTGGATTTTCCTTTCGTTTCATTCTCTCCGTCCTGCGCGATTCGACCATGGGACGCGACAGGTACGGAGAGTCTGTTCTCATGGAGAATTCGAGCGAGAAGCTCCAAAAACAAGTAGTACCATACAACAATACAATACAATTAAATATACATAGATATCCGTCCGCTCTCATTCTGACCCTACGCAAAAGCGTTCATATCATACCTCGAATCATTCGCAGCTGTCATCGACGCGAAGCTATACGCCAACGCCCAATCGTCCTCGCTCAACGAGACAGAAGAGTCCTGCCCATGAGAGAATGCAGAGAATAGCGCAGACAAAGCTGAAAGCACTCGTCAGTCGAGTCAACGGGAGAATGTCAGTCAAAGCTACCTTCAGCACTAAACTCTGAACTCGGTGAAGCCCCCGTAGTCCGTTGCACAAGCCGTTTGAATATCGCCTATCCATCCATTAGCACCTCACACCAAGCAACACCACGACAAGCTTACCATCTCCGCCCCACTAACAAACGTATCCACACCCTCCAACGCATTCTTCAAACTCGCCCGCCTCTTCTGCGACGCATACTTTTCCACCACCGCCTCTATCCACTTGACCCCCATCCAAAACGCGGTCTGCCGATTCAGCGCCCGCTTGCACAGCTTAAAGTTGTTCATCGCCACCTGCGCGAGGATGTTCGTAGACGAGTTGAGCACGTTCTTGGTCGTCTTTTCGGATGGCGCAGTGTTGGCGAGGAGGACGCGCCCGGTGCGGATGCGGTAGTCTGTAACGGTCAGCTCGGAATACAGGCTAGGCAAGAAGAAATTCACCTTGAACCCACGCACTAGCAGCGACGAAGAGGCACTGGTTAACGAATGGCGATGCCAGGTATGAAAACGGGTCAACGAGGTCGGCCGACGTGATGACACTGCTGATCATTTGGCACGCGTTGTTTACGACCGCTAATCGGTCTTGAAGACTTGCCCGTGCAGCGTTGACTTTTGGGTGAATGAGAGGCGGCCGGTAGAGGAATATAACGATGCAGTTGTACTGTCACTCAGTCAGCGGTGGCTTCCTGAATGGACCGCATAATGCAGACGTACCCAGAGGTGGAGGGCTAGAAATACAGGCCCTTCCATTTTCGATGCGTGAGCTTGAAGGCTAAAGAGTTCTTAGTCCTGTCGACCACTAGAAGAAAGAAAGAACCTACTTCTCGGAGCTGAAGGTCATCGACTCTGGCAACGAGTTGTAGACAGACGTGATAGCATCCTCCACTTCACATAGGTCGACTGACGATTCAGGATGCGTTGCTGGCTGTTGAGCAGCTTCTTCGCTTGTAGGTTGCTCTCCACGCGAAGGGGGTTCCGAAACAGGCGGAAGCCAGGTCGTTTCTACGGTATTGATCACCTCGGCGAGCTCTCCGTACATTTTGAACATCCGAACAAAGTACGGAAACGGAGACGGAGTCTGCGATGAAGAACCGTCGGTCCCTTGTTCATGAAATGTTGCATGAACAGCCGTCATTTCTGTCTCTGTGGGAAGGGGAGTCTATAAAGGTTAAGTCAGGCTGTGAAAGAAGGTTAAAAAGACGCGTATTACTGTAATCTCTTTATCCTTGACAGTTACAGGCCGTCCTGTCCCAAACGCCAGGATACGATCCAGCAAAAAGCAGGACCACCACAACAGACGATCCTCGTACTGTTGAATCGGACTCGAAGGAACAGCACGGCATGCCAGATCTTGATGTAAGCCCAAGTCGACTGCCATCCTAAGGAACATTAGCCTTCGTCTGAAATCTTGTTGCAAAGAAAAGTACCTTAGAGCCATACCAGAGTAAGTCCATAGTGCGCCCTCGCTATTCAATCCAAATGAAAAGTATGCCAAAAATAACAAGGCTGCAACCGTATTTGAGGAAGGATAGCCAAGTAGTGGAACCAGCAACTGTTTAGACTTTTCTGCAAAAGGTATCCCATATGTCGCTGGAGATCTATCGCGCTGCGACCGCACAATTGGGACGTCAGAAAACCTTTGAAAATGCTGAATTCCTTCACCTATCTCCCATCACACAGTCAACTCACCTTGACGCCAGCGCGCAAATCGTATTAATCAACAACGGTGCAGTAACCCTCTTCGATGGGTCCTCGTGGTCAATATTACCCATCACGCGCGACTCAGTCAAGAACGGAAAATGACTGCCCATTCTCGTGAAGAAGAGAGGGAGCAGTCGTTGCAGCACAGAGGGGCGAGGTATATCCGAGTCGATGTCATACGGCGAATCAGGGAGATACGCCATTGAAGGGTTTCCAACGGGTGAAGGAGCTTCTCCGTTGTGGATGGCAGAAAGAGGATTGATGTAGTGGATGGGCTCGAAGGAGAAGGGCGTTAAACCGTTGAGGTTGTATGGATCGGGAGGTCCTTGAGGTTGGGGTAGCAATGGACTTACACTCGGGGGTGTGGGGGACGCGCATCTAGAGCCTGGAGGAGGCGCCCGGAAAGCTATAGAAATCTGTTCTAAACCGGGCTGGATGGCTGTTGGCCCAAATGCTCTGTTCACACGGTTAACGAGAAGGTATTTAAATGTCAGAAATCATAGTCACCTATGATATTGAAGCACTAAGGGAGGGTCGTGTGACTGAGAAACAGACTTGCGCCCAGATTCAAGAGTAGGTGTTCCCAACGAGTGTTGGTCGTGGCTGCTTTGACTTCCGCTACCTGGCAGCCGGCTTGAGCTTGCATGGGGCTCGTTATGGTGGCCAGGTAGAGCCGCCGCCAAAAGGATATCCAGGGCTGACTGATTGTGGGGGTGGGGGTGGGGGTGGACACTCGGATGTGGGGCGGATATTGACTCATCATTGGGCCCGCGTCGCGGCGGGCTGGCCATGGACGAATACCTAGGCGCATCATGCCTGAGGCTCGGAGATTCCAGCGTGTGATTAGAGCGCGGATAAGGGCTCCTGCGCTGATTATCCGAGTCCATGGCGAGCTCGTCGTGCTCGAGCGGCTCTACCTTGGACTTTACAGACTTTTTATGCTTCCTGCCATCCTGCTCGGGATTCGGCCACTCGCAGAGCGTCCGCGACGTGTGGCAGTTTCCACAGACAGGCTTGGTCCCGTCGCATTTTCCCTTCTTTTCTGCCTCGGAAATTGGAGTCAACTTCCGGACGAAGAGGCTGTAAAAAAACTTACGGCGACAACGGTGGCATGCCATCGTTATCCGCTTGCGCTTTAAAGGGCGTTCTATAAGCGAATCATCCTTGTAAGTCGTCGTCTCCATGGTCTGTCGGAACCGACACAAAGCGGGATGGAGGCAAGCGGGTCAGCTGTTGGTGGGCGGCCATAGTATTAGGAGTCAATTTCCGAATTAGGAACCAACATGCGGCCGGAGTCAAAATATCCGACAAGTTTCCGGACATTCAACTTCACCTCCGGATCCACCGATTTGAAGGGAATTGCTGGACCTTCTTAAGATGTTCGACGTTCAACGTTCAACGGCTACTCATTGTTATATATCTTAGTTTGCTTGTAGCTTGCCTACCGTAATGCAGTGCGCGGGGTGTATGGTCCAGAGTGTACGTATTGTCTTCTATACTCGTTTCCCCTGATACCTTTTCAATACGCCGTACCGCAGGATAATCTCTCCCAACTGCCCAGCATCACCTCCTCACCGAGTGCCCCGAGGCTCTTGACTAGAGTTGTTGTTGCGTGCAACTTGAAGATTCCAACAGAGACAAGATTAGGACTAGTTAGCAGTGAGTCTGACATTAAACTTCATTTAGAATACATTGATCTCCGTCGTGTGCACATAAAAAACATCTCAAACATGCTCCGCGTGCTCCTTCTCGTCCTCGTCGTTCGACTTCGTCGTAGGCTTTATCTGGTATGCGGCAAACTTGCGTGTAGGAACCTTATTGTAGAAGAGTTCATCCAAGTCTTCAAGCGAACGGCCCTTAAGCTCAGGAACGAAGAAGAAACAGAAGAAGAGTCTGAGAATAAAGGTATTGGTCAGTGACAGTCAACAGCAGCGCAAGAAAGAACTGACGCTACGACGGAGAATCCACCCCACAGGTATGCGATTTGGCCTTGCAGATTTCCATAACCTGGGTCCTGGATATAAGGCACCACTAAGCGTACTATTAGCGCATCGCTTCAGTATCGGAGGCATAAGCCGAGCGTACCCAAGTTGGAAATGAGGCCGACACCGAAGCCAGACCAGGCAGCAGAGGCAAGGGTCTTTTCACGAAGGCGATTACTGGACACTTCGGAGGCGATGGTCCATGGCATAGGAGACTGCAGGACATGTTCGCGTCAATTGTTCGGGAAAGGGAATATATAATACTCACCCAGGTGAAGGAGTAGACCAAGATCCACATGAAAACGGCTACAAGGTTGTCAATCATCGGCCGCAATAGCATATGGTAGTTCACACCTCCCAGCGTCAGTCTTCCCCGAGGGCCAGAAGGCTTGCTGTTTGTAGCGCTCGCCACACCACCGACAGTCATCATGGAGAACAGCATGATCGAAGACCCGAGAAAGACGAGAGGACGACGGCCGACGCGATCAGGAAGGTAGAAGCCTGCGGTGTGTTTAGAGCCAAACGATGATAGTGATCAAGAGATGAACTCACCAACAAACGAGATGATCAGCTTGCAAGCATATAGGACGACAAGGAGCTCATAAGTGTTTTGAAAACCCAGGTTGAGGAGCTAGATACGGATTAGAACACAAACACGCGACAGAAAGAGTCAACTTACAGTGGTGTTGAGATAGTTCTTAATGACAGACACTACAGTCAGAGTACGGATAAGCCATAATTATTTGCTTACATTCTAGAAAACAAAGTGAGTGCAACCGTCATATGAGGCAATATTGACAAGACGTACCATGAAACTGATGCCTTGCGCTTGCTGCAAGCATTGCATACCAATTGCGATCAAAGTACGGCGAAGATCTGAGCCACGGAAGATCTGCAAGAAGCTGACACCCTTGGTCAATTCCTTCTCGTGCTCGTAAGCCATACGAATTTCTTCGACTTGAGCAGCGATTTCCGCATCGTCAGCATTACGGCCACGAAGGCGGCGCAAAGAGTGATGGGCCTCTGTAAGCGATGTCAGACTGAGTCAATATCAACGATCCGGTTCCATACCATCGAGCTTTCCCTTCTGGACGAGCCACTGCATGATGCGGTAAGTCGATGAAGAACTTCAAAGTCCAAGACGAAGGCTTACCCGAGGTGATTCAGGAAGGAACATACTGCCCATGGCGATAACAGCAGGGAAAATGAATTGCAATCCGATAGGAAGCATCCAGACGAGACTGTCGGTTCGAAGATGAACACCAAACATGACTGCATTTCCCAAGAACGTGCCCAAGCTGACAAGTGAGATCAGATACCGACTCAGTTGTTTTATATTGACAACTCACTTCTGAACCACAGTGTCTAAACGCGAAGGTCAGGGAAACCATGGGCAGGGAGTGAGAACACACTTACAGAAATTGATCAAGGCACCTCGAATGCGTTTGGGAGCACACTCTGCTTGATAGAGACCGGTCACTGAAGATGCAATTCCGACGCTCATGTTGACAATGATCTTTCCGGCGATGAGAGTCCAATATGAGTGCTTGATGGTCGAACAGGCTTGAATAAGCGTTCCGATAACACTACACGACGTAAGCCGCGTCATGTAGATACAGCTGAAGTCTGGCTCACCCAATAACACCCAGAGATACGAAAGATATCCTACGACCATATCGTTCGTTGATGAATGGTGCAATCATACAACCGATCATGATTCCGGCCTGAAGATGGATAAGAATGCAGGAGAGCTTGAATGAACGCGACGCACCGTTCCAAGTGCAGTACCCGTGCTCTTGTCCGAAGAAGACAACACGTGTATTACAGTGCCGTCTGCTAATTTCTTCCAGCCTTATACGAAAAAACTGTCAGACGACAACGCGTGGAGATCCGGTCGCGGATTGTAACTCACCTGAACCAAACTCTTTGCCAAACTGTGTCGCCCCAATAACACCTCCCCACCTTTTTACCATTATGTTGTTAAAACGCGTCTTGCGACGTAAGTATTAAGACGTACCAGTTGTTATCGTAACCAAAACTGAAAGCACCCAGAGAAGAGAACAACGACACCGCCAATAACGACGGAGTCATGTCCTACGCAAACTATTAGCAAACAAGTCCCAAGTCCTATCGTGATAAGCACGCACCTGATACAAAGCAGAATCTTGAAAGCCCATTGTGTCCGAATCAGAACCTCAACTCAACTGTGGGGGAATTGGGGTGTGGGGATCCTTCGTGCGGGGTGATCTTATAAGTCTAAACACTTCAGGAGCTTTTTCCAATTTTTTGCTCCGTTCTCTCAGATCATCAGGGCGCCTGTCCGGAGATTGATAATGACATGTTCGGATGTTCTACTTCCGTGAGGCTTGGCCATATCGAGCGGGGAACGAGAGCGAGAAGGGTAGGGTACAAGGAATGAAGGTGGAAGGAAGGTAGAGGAAGGTGGACGGAAGCAGACTCATGTGTGCCATCAACGTTTGAAACAAACAACGCGTACAGTCATACACCGCTCATTGAGACCCCCCCAGTCAGATGAGACCCCCCCTCTATTTTGATGTCTGCTTTCCGATACCTCTTCTGCTTAAGCACTAGTATTTATTAGTTCATAAACTTGGTATTTGCATGGGCATTGCACCCAGATACGACCTAATGTACATGTGATCGAGGAAGAACCCAAAAATGGCAATATATTCTCTTTTTGGGGTCTCATCCGACTGAATCAGCACTTCTACTAGTTCTATCGTTGTTATTACATGCCGGACTGATATGGATTCTAAATAAATGATTTTTCTCAGATTTTTGAGTGGCAGACTTGGCCAGAAGAATGGCTGGAAGAAGTAGAAATAGTGGGGGGTCTCAAGTGATCGGGTTCCCAACTTTGCTATATTTGGAGCTTTGCGCCAGAACGGCTGGGACTCTGATCATGAAAATTATTTTCTGGGGGTTTTTGAACATGCTCTACATGATGCTAATGACGATTTCATGCCATGATGGGCTGTATATAGCTAAGTCAGTTTCGGGGTCTCAAAGAGTGGTGAATGACTGTACCCTGACAAAAACCACCAAGGACCAACAAACCTGACCTTCTTTTTCATTTCCACCACCCTCGGAATGATGATTGGAGGCATCGTGTGACTCCTCCGCCACAAGCCGCCCCTCTCAGTCTGGCTGGCTAACCGGATGCGCCAATTTCCGGACATCAAGTCACGGATAATGTGGAATTCATTATCCGCCAGGATTTATGTATTCCCTTTACGCTCGGCATATGTACACCCGAACCAACTCTGCTTGAAACTATTCCATCATGTCTGTCCCCGAAAAGCTTGCTGCCAAACTAGCGAAAGGAGGCGTCGTCACGGACGGCGTGTGGCGGAAGGGTGCAAAGCCCAACATTGCTCTCTGGGTCACTGAGGATCATCAGCTGTACGAGGAGGAAATCCCGTATCCCATATGCGGACCGGACGACTGGTATGTGTTCTCTGTTTCTGCAAATGTACAGCTACAGCTTGTCCCAAGTATCGTACATGTCCGCGCTACTGGTATTTGCGGCTCCGAGGTACGCTCTCACGTCGCGGATAACTCATGAAACCTGACGTTGTCATCCCCATAGATCCACTTTTGGAAGACAGGTCGCATCGGAGACTGTAAAGTAACCCATGATCTTATCCTTGGTAAAGCGTTCATGTGGACAGTCATACGCCAACTCTGAACATCCGGACAATAGGTCACGAATCTGCTGGAGAGATCCTCGAAGTGGGACCCAACGTGAAGAACTTAGTAAAGGGTACATAGGACCTTCATATCACTTCCTGCCCTCTAGTTGACTCTCTCCCAGGTGACCGCGTTTCAATCGAACCTGGCGTTGCTTGCTGGGAATGCAAGCAGTGCGTTTCTGGACGATACAATCTATGCCCTACCGTCAAGTTCAGCGGGACACCACCCTCGCATGGAACCATGTCGCGTTATGTCGCTCATCCTGCGCGCTACCTGCACAAGTCAGTACCCTCAAATTTCTTCCTGTCACCTATTAACATGTCCTGTGTTAGAATCCCGGATACCATGTCTTTCGCTCAAGGCGCTCTCATCGAGCCTTTATCAGTCGCCGCCGGCGCCGTTTCGCGCGCGTCGCCCAAACTCGGACAACCCGTCCTCGTGTGTGGAGCAGGACCCATTGGCCTCGCGACGGCTCTCTGCGCGCGCGCTGCTGGCGCACACCCCATCTGCATTACGGACCTCGAGGAATCGCGATTGGAGCAAGCCCACCAGCTCGGCTTCAAGCTGATGCTTAAGGTCGAGTTGGCGTGGGACCGCTTTGAAACGTCGAAGAGGATTCGGGATCTTATGGGGGCGGAGTGCGTACCGGAAATCGCGTTCGAGTGCACTGGTGCGCAGAGCAGTATCGCGTCGGCCATCTATGTTAGTAGCCCCTCTTTCACAACAACGTGGTTTTTCTAACATCCAACCAGGCCGTCGTCGACGGAGGCACCGTTCTTCAAGTCGGATGCGGCAAGCCTGAGATTGAGCTCCCAATCATGGCCATGTCTTTCCGTGAAGTCAAGTACGTATTCTATCGTTAACGCACAACTAATCAGCTTGCTTATGTGCTACTTCTTAGCATTATCACGTCTTTCCGATACAAGCAGACTTGGCCTACCGTTATTCGCCTGTTGAACGATGCTGTTCTTGGGGAAGCTGATAAACTCATCACGCACAGCTTCCCGCTTGAAAAGATCACGGACGCGTTCCAGACGTGTGTCACGAAAGAGGCAAAGTCGATAAAGGTTCAGATTTTAGATGATTAGAATTGTATGCAGGCAACTATAAATATACCGCCAATTTTAATGCCTACACTATACCTTGAGCGGGTGAAAAAGAGATTCGGAACGTATGTAGAGAACATCATAAACATTTAAAGTTGACAGAGAGTCAACTTATGTAATGCTCGTGAGTCGTGAGTCTGAAGTAGTTCCTTACTGCAACTTCTTCATGTACAAGCTGAACATTGTAGCCGACAGACACATTCGATCTTATCTAAAGCCTGGGGTTGAGAAATTTCTTGATTCATTATTACATGTTTACTATTAGCACAAGCCTCGCGTTGTCTACTCATGTACAGTGACAATAACCCTCTTGTACCTAAACAACTTCGGCGTCCCATCATCCGACACCTGCAAAATGATATGATAGTCCCTCTTAACCTTATACCTCCCCTTGTAATCGATATACGGAGGCAACGTCACCGTCAGCTTATCCGTATTCTCCGTTCCATGGAAGTCAAAGTCGGGCACCTCCAAAGAAACACGATGCTGAACGGATGAAGGCTCCTTATACTGGAACCACTCAAAGGTCAGCTTTCCTCCGTCGGGGTCGGTTGACTGCGACGCGTCCAAAGTGATGGTGTCCCCGACTTTGCACGACACACGAAGAGGGAGCGCGCCGCCTTCGCCATTGACAACGACATTGGGAGCATGGTTCACGGCCTTGAAATCCGGCGTCAATGTCCATCTAGGAGAATGTCAACATCCGATAGCGGGGATAGAAAATACGTGTTCGACACATACTGAATACGAGCAGCGAAGTCGTTTTGGAAAGCCTCCCTCCATCGCCAGATCGTCGCATGGTTGCTCATGTAGTATTGACCATCCGTCTTGCTGGTCACTCGATCGACTGTGTCGGTATAATGCGAACAGGCCCCATCGATGGAGGAATACCGGCCGCCCCATCCTCCGTACCTGGGTTCCTCTGGCACGTTCAGGCCATTGGGGATGAGGTATAGGAAAGTAGGTGTGTCGCCTTCCATGATATACTAAAGGTTTGGCATTATGAGTGGATCAAAGAAGATAAGTTTTAGGACGACGCACAGCGAAATCTGGATACATCTTTCCTAGGGGACCCAATTGGACATTCTTCCTGATCCAGTCCATAGACACTAAGGAGGGGTCTCCGCCTTTGAAACCGTAGTAAATGTCACCCGAGATGGCCGACCAAGTTGCTAGACATCAAGTCAGGTGAAAGACTTAGATTTTCTACGTGACGGGAAGCTCACCGCACGCGTATTCACTGAAACCATGAGCACTAGCGATGTACAGTATGCCTGGGAAGTTGTAGCGGATCCAAGAGCCAGCATCATCCTACTCAAAGGTCAGAACGATAAGATTTGTAGATGAATTTTGACCAAACCTGGTCGCTGATCGCGTAGACGCGAATCTTAGAGGCGAACTTGTTTGCGTCCTCCACAGATCTGGTATTTTTCACTTTCCACAGCGCTTGGGCTCTGGTAAAGGTCAGGAGAAGTTTATAGTAAAGAAAATACACAACAAACAGAACGGATGCGCCTCCCCAAAGAAGAACCCATACGGGGCGGCCTTCAGCGTCTTCCTTGTCCACCGCCTGGATGACAAGGTCCGAGCCTTCCGAGTCCTTGCCTTGGCCAACTCCCTCCATGCCATAGACCGGCAACCCGGACTTGGTCTTGGCGAGGATTTCTTCTGCTGACGGGTAGCCAGACGCGTGCTGCTTGAGGTTCGGGAGGACCTCCCCATAGGCTTTGATAATCGCGATCATCTGCTCTACATGTGTGGAGGTTCTGGCATCGCTTTCAGGAGTAGTTCCAAGACGAGGAGGTGTGTGATACACTCACTTGAGCCAGGTGGAGGTCGTCGCGACAAGGCCCTCGAGATCAAATTCATTGACGTATAAGAGGAAACGAACGAGAGATTCCGCATCGCTTTACACCAGTCAGTTTGCCGCTCTCGTAGAAAGCTGGTTGTGTACTCAGGCTCATTGTTCTAGCAGTTCGTCAGTACGATTTTTGGCGGGAATGATTGAGCTACTCACGATATCGGACAAGACAAGTGTTCGGACGCGACTCATGATGATTGATAGTAATGGATGTGGAGGTTTGGATCAGCGGTTGCGGGGTATATCAAGTCCGGCTTTCAGCAATTTCCGACTCCGAGAGTAATATCCGACATTTCAAACCGGATGTATACAGGCGCCCTTCGGATGTGGCGGTAATGTCGTCGGCGCGAACTCCACTGCCAAGGACTGCCCTATGTCCGTCCGGGATATGAGGGTGTCATAGTTCCTTTAGATACTTCGCAATCGTGTTGAGTGAGCGTTTGAACCATTGAAAACAGACTGAGAAACCATGACAGTCGGCCTTTGCCGGAATCCACGCGGATGACACGTGTCTAGATGTATTTTTCTTTTTTCGGGCCTTCAACCTCCTTCAACTTGGAATTTGGCACCCACCACGATCAATAATCTTACCTTTGCTTTACCCATGGTTCATGTGCCGCCGTACTACCCCGCTCACAATGCTAATCGCTGAGGAGGCCATCTGCCGGCGGAAATCACTTTTCGCCAAGGCGGACCGGGACACATGTAGTTCAGCGTTGTCGCCTTGGTGTATTTATCAGCACTCGTGCTGCTGCAGAATTTGAGGCCTCATTATAATCAGCGTTCATAACGTCGACTGGGACTATTCAAGATACGCAGGAAACGCTCTATTGTTGCGGCCAACACTTGGTCATTCGATGTCTGGAAGAATCGGCAAGTATCTACGCGTATCTCGTACTTTGCGCATTCTCATGTTCGCCCAGTTTTCCCTTGAATTAATCGGGCCGCTTCATTCCTAAAAATACGATGTAGGTTGAATACGCGTATGCTATACGCGGGTCTTATCACAGTCTTCCTGGCCCTTCTATGGGTGCTTCCGCCTATGCATCATTCACTAGCATTGACCATCTTGACGCGAATCACTGAGACTTGGTCGCTTGATCTCAGACGACACCAACTCTAAACACTCCAACCTGCACACGTCTACGCTTGGGTCAGTCATATTACTTTGCGCAGCGCGCCCCAAAGGTGTTCAGCATCCTTAACTACGACAAATCGGCGACACACCTATCTTCCTCGGAGTTTCCTTCTTGGATTCTTGGAAAGAAGATTCTGAAGCTTGCACCCGGAGGCAAAGAAATGTAGTGCCAATGCAAACCGAGATTCAGTACAACAGCTCAGTGATGTACAGAGCAGGACTCTTGGAGGGCGCCTGGATTCCCATTCTTCGCCGAATGGTAAGTATTCCGCTACTGCTTTCGTATCCTATGTGCAAACTTTTACAAGTGGGGCGAAGTTCGAAGAGGCGCTATAGACACG
>QLPD01002207.1:0-10629 GCA_003314085.1 Hymenopellis raphanipes
GTGTCTATAGCGCCTCTTCGAACTTCGCCCCACTTGTAAAAGTTTGCACATAGGATGCGAAAGCGGTAGCGGCTTACTTACCATTCGGCGAAGAATGCGATTCCAGGCGCCCTCCAAGAGTCCTGCTCTGTACATCACTGAGCTGTTGTACTGAATCTCGGTTTGCATTGGCACTACATTTCTTTGCCTCCTGGTGCAAGCTTCAGAATCTTCTTTCCAAGAATCCAAGAAGGAAACTCAGAGGAAGATAGGTGTGTCGCAGATTTGTCGTAGTTAAGGATGCCGCCACCTTCGGGCGCGCTGCGCAGAAAGTAATGTGACTGACCCAAGCGTAGACGTGTGCAGTTTGGAGTGTTTCGAGTCGGTGTGGTCTGAGATCAAGCGACTAAGTCTCAGTGTTTCGCGTCAAGACGGTCAATGGCGGCGAATGATGCATAGGTGGTAGAAAGATAGTAATGAAACTTGCGTGTAGCATACGCGCAATCCAATCTGTACCGGAAGTATTTTGAGGAATGAAGCGGCCCGATTAATTCAACTGGAAACTGGGTTAACATGAGGATGCTTAAAGGACGAGATACGCGTAGATACTTGCCAATTCTTGCAGGCATTGAATGACCAAGTGTTGCCTGCAACAATATAGACCCTTTCGTGCGCTAAAGTAGTAACAATCTTGAATGGTCCGGATCGACATTGCTCATGCTAAGTATCCCATAGATCAAAGAAAGGTGAGAACGCTGAGATGGTTGACGCCGCTAGATGGCCTCCTCGCCTAACATTGTCTGCGCGTTGGGATGACCGCTCATGAAACATGAGTAAAAGCAAAGGGTAAGATTGTCGATGTCAAATTCCAAGTTGGGCAGTGGGCACAAAAAACATAGTACGGCGGCACGTGTCATCCACGTGGCTTAAGTGCGGCAAACGCCGACTGCGTTCACTGTTGGTTCACTCACTCTCACTGAACACCATGACGAGATATCGAAAGGGCTGTGACACCCTCATATCACGGACGGTCATAGCGCAGTCCTTGGCAGTGGAGTTCGCGCCGACGACATTGCCGCCACATCCGGAGGCATGTATACATCCGGTTTGAAATGTCCGATATTTCCTCTCGGAGTCGGAAATTGCTGAAAGCCCGGACTTGATATACCCCGCAAACGCTGATCCAAACCCCATATCCACCACTATCAATCATCATGAGCCGCGTCCGAACACTTGTCTTGTCCGATATCGTGAGCAGCTCAATTATCCCTGTCAAGAAATGTATTGATGTAACTGCTAGAACAACGAGCCCGAGTACAGCAACCAGTTTTCTATTTATGAGAAACTAAAATTGATTCGTCTCCAGCGATGCGGAATCTCTCGTTCGTTTCCTCTTGTACGTCAACGAATTCGATCTGGAGGGCATTGTTGCGACGACCTCCACCTGGCTCAAGTGAGTGCATCGCACACTTCCTCCTGGAAGTACTGCTAAAAGCCATGCCAGAACATCCACCCATGTTGAGCAGATGATCGCGATTATCAAAGCCTATGGCGAGGTCCTCCCGAACCTCAAGCAGCACGCGTCTGGCTACCCGTCAGCAGAAGAAATCCTCGCAAAGACCAAGTCCGGGTTGCCGGTCTATGGTATGGAAGGAGTTGGCCAAGGCAAGGACTCGGAAGGCTCGGACCTTGTAATCCAGGCGGTGGACAAGGAAGACGCTCAAGGCCGCCCTGTCTGGGTTCTTCTCTGGGGAGGCGCATCCGTCCTGTTTGTCTTTGTATTCTCTACTGCAAACTTCTCCTGACGTTGACCAGAGCTCAAGCGCTGTGGAAAGTAAAAAATACCAGATCTGTGGAGGAGGCAAACAAGTTCGCGTCCAAGATTCGTGTCTACGCGATCAGCGACCAGGTTTAATCCCAAGTTCGCCTACAAATGTCGTCGTTCTGACCATTGAGGAGGATGATGCTGGCTCTTGGATCCGCTACAACTTCCCACGCATACTGTACATCGCCAGTGCTCATGGCTTCAGTGAATACGCGTGCGGTGAGCTTCTTGACACGTCCGTGTCTCTCACCTGACATCCCATCCAGCAACTTGGTCGGCCATCTCGGGTGACATTTACTACGGTTTCAAAGGCGGAGACCCCTCCTTAGTGTCTATGGAATGGATCAGGAAGAATGTCCAGTTGGGTCCCCTCGGAAAGATGTATCCAGATTTCGCTGTGCGTCGTCGTGAATCTTATCTTATTGAATCCATTTATAATGCCCCACCTCTAGTATATCATGGAAGGCGACACACCTACTTTCCTATACCTCATCCCCAATGGCCTGAACGTGCCAGAGGAACCCAGGTACGGAGGATGGGGCGGCCGGTACTCCTCCATCGACGGGGTCTGTTCGCATTATACCGACACAGTCGATCGAGTGACCAGCAAAACGGATGGCCAATACTATTCGACCAACCATGCGACGATCTGGCGATGGAGAGAGGCTTTCCAAAATGATTTTGCTGCCCGCATTCAGTAAGTGTTGAACACCCTCTTTTCCATCCCGCTATCGAATGTTCACGTTCTCCAAGGTGGACATTGACGCCGGATTTCAAGGCCGTGAACCACGCTCCCAATGTCGTTGTCAATGGTGAAGGCGGCACGCTCCCTCTTTACGTGTCGTGCAAAGTCGGGGACACCATCACCTTGGACGCGTCGCAGTCAACCGATCCAGACGGTGGGAAGCTGACCTTTGAATGGTTCCAGTATAAGGAGCCTTCAGCTTGCCAGCATCAAGTTACGTTGGAGGTGCCCGACTTTGACTTCCATGGGACGGAGAACACGGATAAGCTGACAGTGACGTTGCCTCAGCATATCGCTTACAAGCGGAGGGATGAGGTTAAGAGGGACTATCATATCATTTTGCAGGTGGCGGATGACGGGACTCCCAAGTTGTTTAGGTACAAGCGGGTTATCGTCAGCCTACATGAGTAGACCACTCGAGTCTTTGCTAAAAGTAAAAAGTCTGTGGGCGCGTTGCGCGTTGTTTGTTCCAAACGTTGATGGCACACATGGGTCTGCTTCCGACCACTTCTCACCTTGACAGTGCCTTCATTCCTTGTTCCCTCGTGAGCGTTGTCGCTCTCGTACACCCCTCGCTATGGCCAAGCCAAACGGAAGTAGAACATCCGAACATGTCAATCTCCGGATGGTTCCCTGTCTTCGCAGACAAACTTGGTTAAGACAGGCCCTGGATATGGATCATCTGAGAGAACGGAAAATTGGAACAAGTCACCTCTTTGGAAAATGTCCCTGAAGTGTTCCCACTTTAAAGGTCACCCCGCACGAAGATCCCCCACACCCCAATTTCCCCACCGTTGAGGTTCTGATTCCGACGCAATGGGCTTTCAAGATTCCGCCTTGTATCAGGTGCTTTATCATCACTACAGGATTGGGGATTCGTTTGTTAATATTCTGTATAGGACATGACTCCGTCATTATTGGCGGTGTCGTTGTTTTCTTCTCTTGGTTCTTTCAGTTTTGGTTACGATAACAACTGGTACGCCTTAATACTTGCGTCGCAAGACGCGTCTTAACCACATGATAATAAGGTGGGGAGGCGTTATCGGGGCGACACAGTTTGGCAAAGAGTTTGGTTCAGGTGAGTTACAATGCGGATTTCCACGCGTTGTCATCTGACAGTTTCTTTGTATGTATAAGGTTGGAAAACATTGGCAGATGGCACTGTAATACGCGCATTGTCTTCTTCGGATAAGAGTACAGGTACGGCACTTGGAACGGTGCGTCACGCTCACCTCAAAGTTCAAGCTCGCTCCTCGTTCTTACCCATATTCAGGCCGGAATCATGATCGGTTGTATGATTGCACCATTCATCAACGAACGATATGGTCGTAGGATATCTTTCGTATCTCTGGGTGTTGTCGGGTGAGCCAGCTTCAACTATGTATACGTGAGCTTACGCTGCGTAGTATTATCGGAACTCTTATTCAAGCCTGCTCCACCATCAAGCACTCATATTGGACTCTCATCGCCGGAAAGATCATCGTCAACGTGAGCGTCGGAATAGCATCTGCAGTGACCGGTCTCTATCAAGCAGAGTGTGCTCCCAAACGCATCCGAGGTGCCTTGGTCAATTTCTGTAAGTGTTATCTCAATCTCTTCAATTATTTTCCTGACCTTCGAGTTTAGACACTGTTGTTCAGAAGTGAGCTCACAACACACGACCCCGAGCCGGTGTCTAATCTCGCTCATCAGCTCGGGAACGTTCTTAGGAAATGCAATCATGTTTGGTGTGCATCTTCGAACCGACAGTCTCGTCTGGATGCTTCCTATCGGATTGCAGTTCGTTTTCCCTGCTGTTATCGCCATGGGCAGCATGTTCCTTCCTGAATCACCTCGAGTAAGCCTCTATCCTGCACTTCGACGTCTCGTCCGCTGACCGCGTCATCCAGTGGCTCGTCCAGCAGGGAAGGCTTGATGGTATGGAACCGGATCGTTGTTCTGGACTTAGTCTGACATCGCTTGTAGAGGCGCATCACTCTTTGCGCCGGCTTCGTGGCCGTAATGCTGACGATGCGGAAATCGCTGCTCAAGTCGAAGAAATTCGTCTGGCTTACGAGCACGAGAAGGAATTGACCAAGGGTGTCAGCTTCTTACAGATCTTCCGCGGCTCGGATCTTCGCCGTACTTTGATCGCCATTGGTATGCAATGCTTGCAGCAAGCGCAAGGCATTAGTTTCATGGTGTGTTTCTCTTTTATTTGCTATATCCGGCACGCTGATGACCTCGTCCTCTAGAATGTGAGCGCCATATTGTTAATTCCAAGTTCTTAACGTGCTAACTTTGCTCTTCGCCATCAAGAACTACCTCAACACCACTGTAAGTCGATTCTTCCCTTCGTCCTTTTGCCTTCAACTGACCCTGGGCCTAGCTTCTCAACCTTGGTTTCGAAAACACTTATGAGCTCCTTGTCGTCCTCTATGCTTGCAAGTTGATAATTTCGTTCCTTGGTGAGTTTATCCCATAATCACGATTGATCGTTGAAGGTTGAGCACTCAACGAATCGCAGGTTTCTACCTTCCTGATCGTGTTGGTCGTCGCCCTCTCGTCCTTGTCGGGTCTACGGCCATGCTGTTTTCCATGCTGACTGTCGGTGGTGTGGCGAGCGTTACTAACAGCAAGCCTTCTGGCTCTCGGGGAAGATTGACGCTGGGAGGTGTGAACTACCATATTCCTTCGCGGCTGATGACTAACGAGCTTGTAGCCGTTTTCATGTGGATCTTGTTCTACTCCTGCACCTGGGTGAGGATGATGTATCTCTTTGCGAAGAACGCTAATAGGTGCCTCAGTCTCCTATGACATGGACCATAGCCTCTGAAGTGTCGAGCAATCGTCTTCGTGAGAAGACCCTCGCCTCCGCTGCCTGGTCTGGCTTCGGCGTTGGTTTGCTCTCCAACTTGCGTACGCTCAGTTCCTACCCGGACATAGAAATCATACGCTAACGTCAAGGTTCAGTGGTACCCTACATTCAAGACGCAGGTTACGGGAATCTGCAAGGCCAAATCGCCTACCTGTGGGGTGGATTCTCCGTCGTAGCGTCAGTTCCTTCTTGCGCTGCTGTTGACTGTCACTGACCTATACCTCCATTTTCAGACTCTTCTTCTGTTTCTTCTTCGTTCCCGAGCTTAAGGGCCGCTCGCTTGAAGACTTGGATGAACTCTTCTACAACAAAGTTCCTACACGCAAGTTTGCCGCGTACCAGATGAAGTCTACAACGAAGGCGAAGGATGAGGATGAGAAGGAGTATGTGGAGCATGTCTGAGATGTTTTTTTTTTTGTGCACACGACGGGAGATCAATGTATTCTAAATGAAGTTTAATGTCAGGCTCACTGCTAACTACAGTAAGCCGGGGGGAGGGGGGGGCCGAGGATGACTTAAAATCATCATCTTGGCGTGGTGCCCCTGGGTCTCTTGCGAGTCCACCATTAAATGTGCAAATTTACTGACCTCTTCAGATTTTCATCCTGAATTCACCGAGATGACCACTTCCTCATCTTCGTCCGGCTTCGTCTTCAACACGACGGGGTATTTTCATCGCCCGTGTGGGACCGATAAGTGCAGTTAGCTGACTGTAGCAATAGAACCCGCTGGAGACTTTCAGTTAAAAATGCGGAGGTCATTCCCCAAGAGTCCGTTGTGGCCTTGACGTCAACCAATATCCGGAGCACGTCAACATCCTAGATTTCCTGATCAGTATTTCCGGATGGCATTTAGCCCCTTCTGCCCCGATCCGCTAATTCATTGGGAATGGGATTTGCCTGGCTTTATAAGGACGGCGTCACGGCGTCATTCACGTCGCCATCCTTTCTTCCTTCACCACCACCATGTCGTTCAACAAGTACATCACCCTCAACAATGGCGTCAAAATGGTACGTCTGCCTTGTTGCTCGTCGTCGACGCGTCGTTCATGTCGTTATCAGCCCCAGATCGGCTTGGGGACATGGCAGTCACAACCTGGGGAGGTCGAGCGCGCCGTCTCAAACGCATTGAAGGCCGGTTACAGGCATATCGATGCCGCTGTTATGTATGTTACCGCTCCCGCCTTTGTGTCTCTTGGGCCTAATAATCTCCTAGCTACGGAAATCAGAATGAGGTACGCGTTCTCCTACTGATTTTATCTCGATTTAACGCGGTTATTAGGTTGCAGAGGGTATCAAGCAATCCGGCGTGCCCAGGTCTGAAATTTTCCTCGTTTCCAAGCTTTGGTATGTTGTCTGCGTCGCTAACTGGACGACACACTGATTTAGGGACTTGCTACAGGAACAATTCCCACCGTCCCGAGCTCGTCGAGGCTGATCTCGATAACACGCTGAAAGAGCTCGGCGTCGACTATCTCGACCTCTACCTTGTCCACTGGCCTGTCGCTTTCCAACCCGGCGAGACGCTCAGTCCTAAGCGCGTACGCGCTGACGGTGGGGAGGAGACCATCATTGACGTTGGAGGTCCCAGTATTAGCGACACATGGAAGGCCATGACCGCCCTGCTCAAGACCAACAAGGTCAAGGCCGTTGGTGTCTCCAACTTTACCGTCAAGCACCTCGAGCAGCTGGCGAAGACCTCGGATATTGTCCCGTAAGTGTATCAAACGTTGCTCCATGACAGATAAATGATCATCGTGGATACATAGAGCTGTCAACCAGATCGAAGCTCACCCCCTGTTGGTGCAGGATGATCTCATAGAGTACTGCGCGAAGAAGAACATCCATGTATGGGGTTGTTTGCATTGCTCATGCGCCGATTCTAATTCATCGTCTGTCAGCTTACTGCGTACAGTCCTCTCGGACAGAACATCACGGGCAAGCCACCGGTTATCGACCACAAAACTGTCGCAGAAGTCGCCAAGAAGGCCAACGCTACCACCGCACAGGTTCTCATTGCCTGGGGAGTGTCCAAAGGCTACTCTGTCATCCCCAAATCTGTTACCCCCGACCGCATCAAGGTATTATTGCATTAGTTGGGATAACGTTTACTAACCGACATCGCAGTCCAACTTCCAGCAAGTCGAGCTTGACCAAGCGTCGTTGGACAAGATCACTGCGATTGTCAAGACCGACGGACGCACGCGCTACAACGTCCCGTACTTGTACAACCCCCGCTGGGATATCGATGTTTTCGATGAGGATACCGAGAAAGCCGCGACTAACAAGGTGTGGTAAACAGATATTAATTAATAGCATCGCATAGAACCAAAACAAATTGTACCATTTCTGTACTTCTTTGCAATTGACACACATACCACAGCAAGAACGACGTACTCGGATAAAACCCAGAATGAAACTTCTTGGAAACTTCATGTAATGTCACGACATGGAGCCCACCGTATGGAGAATTCAAAGGAACGTGTCCTCAACGTGAGTGTGGATCATGTCAACTTCGGTTTAAGCTTGCCTGAGCATTCTCCTGAGCGAGGCTGAGAAGCTCCAAAAATAAGTAGTACCATACAACAACGGTCTACACTACAATACAATTAAATATACATACATATCCGCTCGCACGCTGATCCTACGCAAAAGCGTTCATATCGTATCTCGAATCATTTGCAGCTGTCATAGACGCGAAACTATACGCCAACGCCCAATCGTCTTCGCTCAAAGAGACAGAAGAGTCCTGCCCATGAGAAAATGCAGAGAAAAGGGCAGACAAAGCTGAAAGCATTCGTCAGTCGAGTCAACGGGAGAATGACAGTCAAAGCTACCTTCAGCACTAAACTCTGAACTCGGCGAAGCTCCCGTCGTCCTTTGCACAAGCCGTTTGAATATCGCCTATCCATCCATTAGCACCTCACACCCATCAGCACTACGACAAGCTCACCATCTCCGCCCCACTAACAAACGTATCCACACCCTCCAACGCATTCTTCAAACTTGCCCGTCTCTTCTGCGACGCATACTTTTCCACCACCGCCTCTATCCACTTGACCCCCATCCAAAACGCCGTCTGCCGATTCAGCGCCCGCTTGCACAGCTTAAAGTTGTTCATCGCCACCTGCGCGAGGATGTTCGTAGACGAGTTGAGCACGTTCTTGGTCGTCTTTTCGGATGGCGCGGTGTTGGCGAGGAGGACGCGCCCGGTGCGGATGCGGTAATCTAAAACGCTCAGCTCCGAATGCAGGGGAAGCAAAAAGAAATTTACCTTGAACCCACGCACTAGCAGCGACGAAGAGGCACTGGTTGACGAATGGCGATGCTAGGTATGAAAACGGGTCAACGAGGTCGGCCGACGTGATGACGCTGCTGATCATCTGGCACGCGTTGTTTACCACTGCTAATCGATCTTGAAGACTCGCTCGAGCAGCGTTGACTTTTGGATGAATGAGAGGTGGCCGGTAGAGGAATATGACGATGCAATTGTACTGTCACTCGGTCAGCGGTGGCTTCGTGAATGGCCCGCTTGACGAAGACGTACCCAGAGGTGGAGGGCCAGAAATACTGGTCCTTCCATTTTCGATGCGTGAGCTTGAAGGCTGAAGAGATCTCAGTCAAGCCACGTGCGGCAAGGTAACAAATATCTTACTTTTCCGAGCTGAAGGTCATGGATTCCGGCAACGAGTTGTAGACAGACGTGATAGCATCCTCCACCTCGCATAGGTCGACAGACGATTCGGGATGCGTTGCTGGCTGCTGAGCAGTTTCTTCACTTGTAGGTTGCTCTCCACGCGATGGGGGTTCCGAAACAGGAGGAAGCCACGTCGTTTCTACCGTATTAATCACCTCCGCGAGCTCTCCGTACATTTTGAACATGCGAACAAAGTACGGGAACGGGGATGGAGTCTGCGACGACGAACCGTCGGTTCCCTGTTCGTGAAATGTTGCATGAACAGCCGTCATTTCTGTCTCGGTGGGAAGGGGAGTCTATAAAGGCTGAGTCAGGGCGTAAAAGAAGGTTAAAAAGATGCGTATTACTGTAATCTCTTTATCCTTCACAGTTACAGGCCGTCCTGTCCCAAAGGCCAAAATACGATCCAGCAAAAAGCAGGACCACCACAACAGACGATCCTCGTACTGTTGTATCGGACTGGAAGGAACAGCACGGCATGCCAGATCTTGATGTAAGCCCAAGTCAACTGCCATCCTAAGGAGTGTTAGCCTTTGCCTGAAATCTTGTTTCAAAGAATATACCTTAGAGCCATACCAGAGTAAGTCCATAATGCACCCTCGCTATTCAACCCGAAGGAAAAATATGCCAAGAATAGCAAAGCTGCAACCGTATTTGAGGAAGGATAGCCAAGTAGTGGAACCAACAACTGTTTAGACTTTTCTGCAAAAGGTATCCCATACGTCGCTGGAGATCTGTCGCGCTGCGACCGCACAATTGGCACGTCAGAAAACCTTTGAAATATGAATTGCTTCATAAGGATTCTAGATCAGACTTCCAACTCACCTTGACGCCAGCGCGCATATCGTATTAATCAACAACGGCGCAGTAACCCTCTTCGATGGATCCTCGTGGTCAATATTACCCATCACACGCGACTCAGTTAAGAACGGGAAATGACTGCCCATCCTCGTGAAGAAGAGAGGGAGCAGCCGTTGCAACACAGAGGGGCGAGGTATATCCGAGTCGATGTCATACGGCGAATCAGGGAGATACGCCATTGAAGGGTTTCCAACGGGTGAAGGAGCTTCTCCGTTGTGGATAGCGGAAAGAGGGTTGATGTAGTGAATAGGTTCGAAGGAGAAGGGCGTTAAACCGTTGAGGTTATATGGATCGGGAGGCCCTTGAGGTTGGGGTAACAAAGGACTGACACTCGGAGGTGTGGGGGACGCGCATCTAGAGCCTGGAGGAGGCGCCCGGAAAGCGATAGAAATCTGTTCTAACCCAGGCTGTATGGCTGTTGGTCCAAATGCTCTGTTCACACGGTTAACGAGAAGGTATTTAAATGTCAGAAATCATAGTCACCTATGGTATTGGAGCACTAATGGAGGGTCGTGTGACTGAGAAACGGACTTGCGCCTAGATTCAAGAGTGGGTGCTCCCAACGAATGTTGGTCGTGGCTGCTTTGACTTCCGCTACCTGGCAGACGACTTGAGCTTGCATGGGGCTCGTTATGGTGGCCAGGTAGAGCCGCCGCCAAAAGGATA
>QLPD01002210.1:0-19044 GCA_003314085.1 Hymenopellis raphanipes
CCTCCGGAGACCAGCATGTCGAATACGTCTTTCAGGATGACCACCATCCGATTCATAGCCAACGCCAGCGAAAGCGGAAGCAAAGTGCACTTCAACCAGGTTGGGACAGTGCAATAGAATGTCGTAGTCGGATACATCGTGGAAACCCCCGCCATAATGCGTAAGAGATGGTGGCATCCGCAATACATATCCGGTCTCTGCTAACGAAACCACCGCTCTAGTCAAAACAGGCGCGTGAAGGAACGGCTGAGGTCGGAGGGTAGGTTGGCCTAGTCCCACATCATCGGATATGACAAGTTCTTCAAGACGATGTAGGTCCACACCGGACGTTGGCAGCAGCAGCCGGAGTGCTTCTTCGACCGTCACCGCGTCGTCCGGATAAAGATGGAGACGCCTGAATCGCCCAAGCTCCTGCGACACATAGGAGAGGGAATAGGCCGGCGCCGATACCCGCACGGAGAGATTCAGCGGATAATTCCTGGAGTATGCAAGACAGGCCTCCAGCCGCTGAACATCCTCCTCCAGTACGGGAAGTTCCAGGAAAACGTCGGACCATAGGGATGGGGTAGATATAATGATATCGCGCCAATAATGGCAGACGGTGGACAGCGCGCGTGGACCATGAAAATGAAGAGATTGTTTCGGTCGGTCCGGGTCACGTATACTACCTTCCTCGTGGTGCATTAAAACGAGGTCGAATATGTGAACGAGGACGTCGCGAGGAAGGACGCGCACTGGGGCGTACATTGCTCGGCGTCGCTCGACTCGTGATGCTAGGAATGTACGATCACGACGCAAGCCCTCAAGGATTACGTTGAATATCTGCTCCAGGTAATGGATGCGCTTATCATGAGCGTCTAGTTCGAATTGGGCACTTTCGAGCGCGTGTGATGCGGGAAGTGGGGGGTCCTTCATGAGGCGCAGAACTTCAGAGACTTCAGAGTCTGAGATACTATGTCTCTGGGCATCGGTCAACATGTTCACCAGAGGTAGAGACAAAGGAGATTGGGCTCGAATAGCTCTGTGATTCAAGAGCAACAAAAAGGTGTCAATATAAAATTCCGAGAAGCGGGTGTCCGTACTCACATAGCGGCAGGTGGAGGAAGAGAATCAAGTGTGCGTCGCGCACGTGGAGGATTAGACAAGCGGAGCACTCGGCCGTTGCACGCGGAGTCTTGAAGTATCTAGCTGTAGTACTACGAAAGCACCAACAAGGTACACTACGAGAGGTAAAGGTCATGTAAGAAGGATTATCGAAATTGATGCCTGCTTAACCCAGAAGTGTCCTGTCTCACGCACATCGCCGATCCACTGAAAGCTGTTATTTAGCTCTCGGGAACATCCAACAAACTCGAGCACAAGCTGTCTGTGTGAAATGTCCTCGTAAGACAGACTATGCTCTTGTGATTGAATTCGAGATAAGTCGACGGAGAACGCAGAATAGGTCTCGTTTTCGACGCCCAGTAGGCAGGTCCGCTTTTACGCTTAGGTATGCGCTCCATTTGGAGGGACGATGTCGACTTCTCTGAGTTTGCATATGAGAAACAGAATTGACAATGAAAGACATACTACCGAGCAAGCTCGTCCTGTCGTCTCTGACGCTGCTTGGCCAAACAAATGTCTGCCAACTCCCATGTATCCATAGGGCACATACCACGACCCCAGTCTGACTCAACCGTATGATCCCCCGAAAAGCAATGAAGGCGTGGGATGCGCGCGCCCGAATAAGAGGTATTGCGACTGAGGATCACCAAACGATCCAAGACTTCCGGTAGAGTCTCAAGTTGAGATACTAACTGTTCATCAGGCGGCATAAGGCGGTCCACAAGAACCACAAACGCGGTGATACTGTGTGGTAGGACGGCGATGGAACCCACGAGCGACGGTAGGAAGTCAGGGAATAGGAAACTGGGAGCAATCCCACCGGAAAGACAGATGTGCGAGAGTCGGGGAAATCTGCGGAACATCTCCCATGGGATACACTGCCAGTAGTTCGCGATGTCCAAATGCAAATGGGTAAGCGACGGTGGCAAAAACTTGATGTAATTACGAGCAAGGGAGGAATTGGACATCACATCGAGCAGAGACAGATGAGTGAGGTGGCGATTGCTACTAATGCCAGTGAACGCGTCTAGGGCATAGCAGTCATCTATATTAAGCCAGAAAGCGAGGCGCTTTACACCGCTACACACGTTCAAAACAGCGTGAACGAGCTCCATTTGCCGCACGAATGGAGGGTCATGTATATCGTGAACAAAATCAACATGTGGGAGCTTGCCAAGCCGGAGTAGTTTGACGTTCCGGGCAAAGAACGTGGAGTCGTCGCGCAACATTATCGATTGGTGGAATTTCAGGAGCTGCGAGACGGCCTGCAGAACGACAGTGTGGTACAGGATGGGATCAATCCTAGTAGGAACATGGGCGTAAGCATACAAACAGTGGAGTCGCTTACCACTGCCGAACAAGTTTTGAAACGCGAGTGAGGCGCTCAGCGGTGCACCGGTCCTCCCATGCAGCCAGTTCGAAGAAATAACGCGCCAGGTCGGCAGGAAAATCAGGAAATGGCTTTACCGTAGCCAATTCATAGCCTCGATAGAAGAAAAAGAAGAATGGCATCCAGTTGATTGTGGCGGTTTTGAACAAAGGAGCAACTGTCGGGATCTTCCGAAATAAGGATCCGAGCGCCGGCAAGGACGGGCCGAAGATCCCTTGCGTTTGAACACCCATCTTGTTACAATGTTACAAGCTTGATTCCGCCTACACTAACTAAATAGCTAAGGTAGTAATACCCCGACGGACCGTGTATAGTAGAAAATGATACATAAATTGCGACGCAGACCACGGGTGCCTTGTTCCAACGTCGTGGCCTCTACACAGATGGAATGCTGCCCTGATTTGCCTTTGGACGTGGCGCGGCATCTTCTCGAAGAGGCTGCATGGTCAGATCAATTCACGACCGCCCGCAATCTCACTCTAGTCTCAAAAGATGTCCGTCAATGGTAAGTATGTCTAGTCAAACGTAGCCTTGTGCTAACTGGTCATGCAGGATAGATCCTATTCTGTACCATACCGTCACTCTTGACACACTCGCGAAGGTTCATGCCTTTGCCGCTAGTGTCATCTCTCGGAACGATCCCGAATTCTTTTATCAAACAGTCAAAGTGTTAACAATCGGCAGTCTTGAAGGAGGACAAGACTTCTCCGAGGAAACCATTGACATGACCGACAGTATGACTGTCATCTTGTCATCATGCGGCGGTATCCAGTGCTTGGCATTTTGGATGGCTGCCACGGTCCAAATGCCTCTTGACCTACTATGCAAGTATTCGCAGCCAACCCATGTCTCCCTCATAGCAGGCAACATCATAGCAGCTTCATCCCACCTCCGCGTCACGATGTTCTCCCCACTCATGACCCACCTTCATCTTGACTTTGCCTCGTTGGACCTTCTTGATTTCTTTAACTCCCCGGCCATAAAATTATGGCCCGAAATATTCAATATGTCGCCAGGACTCACTCATCTCCTGCTCTCCGGGTACGCTTTCGAAACTCTGAAGCCTCACGATTTTTCCAGGGCAATTATTCACATCTTGCTTGTGCTCCCGCACACGATTACCAGCTTTATCATCAGTGTGATATCATTGCGCGTGCGCGCGGATAACACACTTCCTGTTCAATTAAAAACCCTCCTAGCTGACCCTCGTGTCGTGTTCATTCTCCCGACTGAACACCCACTCCTGGCAATCAAATACTTACGACCACATGAAAAGGACAGGGACGGGTGCGTAAATTGGGGATCACCGGGAGATATCGATGATGGGCAATTCTCGGTAGATATCTTGAGATCGGTGTTTGGATAGCAGATACTACCTGTTCACGTTCCCTGGATACATTTTCCGATGAAGTACCCGAACATTGGACGTCTACCTACTACTACAGATTTCGTAGAAACAAGTACTGTTGAAGATCACAGGGAGTAACAACTGCATTTATCAAGGATTAACAAGTCCCACCCCTCCATCAACCACCACCGATGCGCCATTCACATACGTACACGCCGCCAGATACACCGCCGTCATCACCATCTCTTCCTCCGTTCCCGCACGCCCCAGCGGCGTCGGGGCGACCATCCCCGGGAACGGCGCCGTGTCCAGGTCATCCAATGCGCCGTCAGGAAGCGTCTCCGAGGGGAACACACCCGGGTGGAGCACGTTCACGCGCACAGGAATCCCTCGGTGTGCAAAGTCCGTCGCAAGCCCCATGGAGAGCTGGTGTACGGCGAGTTTCGAGGTGCCGTATGCCATCTACGTTAAGGATGAGTTGTGAAAGACGACGGCGGAATAGTAAAAGGAGGAACGAACACTATTCACGGTGATCCAGCTCCTGATGAACGCTGCGGTGGAGCCGATGTTGATGACCACCCCGGTACTCTGGCGCGCGGCCGCGCCTTTGATAAGAAGCGGGAGGAAGGAGCGGGTGACGAAGAAGGGAGCGGAGATGTTCGTCCCGAAGATGTCGGTCCAGACTTGGAAGGATTCGTGCTCAAGGGTGTCTTTCTTCGCTGTGAAATTAGCAAATTTCTTCTGAAGAAAGTCGGGGTCTGTCTGGGCGCTGGGAGTGCTACCGCCGGCGCTGGAAGGTGTGAGTGATGAGATAAGTAAGGGAGTGGGAAGAGCCTCGACATACTTATTCACGAGGATATCGAGTCTGCCGTCTGTGGCTTCGATGGACTTGACTGCTTTGTCGATGCTCACTTGGTCGGTGACATCCATGACCAATCTAGATAATTTACCATCAGTATACGCGATGAAGGCAAGCAAGAAGAAGTCACTAACGGAACGAGAACTCCCTCGCTAGCGGGCAATGACGCCGCCGCCTTTTGCAAGACCTCCTCGCGACGCCCGGTGATGTAGACCTTTGCGCCGTTCGCAGCAAAGCCTTTGGCAATCATAAAGCCACTAAAGTCACGATTCAATCAGTATACACAGAATTGTGAGCGCCGTGATGATACGTACATTCCTGTGCCGCCACCAGTGATGAGGGCGACTTGGCCGGTGAGAGACATGATATTGGATACACTGAGACGAGACATTGTAGTTGTTAACGATTCTTTCTCGAACCACTGGCCGCCTTTAAGCGATTATACTCAAGGGCTAACGGCGGCACTAGGATGACAGTACTGGTAATTCCCGATTGTCCGGCATAGGCGAAGGATGAATAAACCTCGGATGACCCGAGAGCAACGATAGGGGATGAATCATCATAGAGCGGTAGGCGGTGGGCACATGGGTAGCGAGAACGCAGGGCCACTCCGTTATGAGCGTTGAGGAGAGCAGCGGAACGACCGGGTGCCATGCCGAGTACCTGGCCTTTTCATACACGTAGCTCTCAGGTCAACCGTTTGAATTAGTAATGAGACGCGCGCAGGCCCGGGGAAGGATTGACACGAAAGAACTGCCGAGGTAGCATTTGTGGTGGAAGAAAGAAACAGAGGAGATCTTCGGCATTCCCCGGCGCGTTTCCATTTCGAGTGTCCTATGACTGCGAAATGTCTATTCGTCTGTATTTGTTCTGCACTATAAGAGCTCACGACAAACACAGTCAAGTGCACTATGTATCAACTGGAAATGTCGGAGGCAGTATGAGAAGCAATAACCATGCCGCACGTCCATAAATCAGGTGTCCGGAACGCCCCAAGCTGTAGTACATATTGAGTTTCCTTCACCAACTTGTCAACGACCGGTAGCTAGGCCCGCATCTACGCGCATTATGCCATCTTCCGAATCGTATACATTCTCCTACTTCGACTTCTCTAAATTTCCGTGTGAGAAAACTAGAATTGATAACTAGAACAAAGAAAAACGTACAGAAAAACCTGATCCTGTCGTCTTTGATTCTGTTTGGCCAGACATATGTTCGCAAACTCCCATATATCCGTAGCTCGCCCATCACCCCAGTGTGTTTCAATGTCGCGATACTCCCAAAAGCAATGAAGGTTGGTAATCTCCCCATTATAATCGCTGTAATCACTGATAGCCACAAAACAATTCGATGCCGCCGCTAGAGTCTCGAGAGCACAGACAACGTTGTCAATGTCGCTCTGAGTCTGCGTATCCAGAGACGTGCGATAATCCACATAGATGACAAAGATGGAAATATTACTTGGGAGGGCAGCGAGCGGATCCACAACCAAAGATATGAAGTCCGTATCGGTGAGGAAACATCCAGCAATCAGACCGGAAAGGCAGATATGCGAGAGTCCGGGGCATGCGGCAAAGACTTGCCACGGAATAGACTGCACATTGTCTTCAGTGCTGCTACCATGGTCCAAATGCAGATGAGTTAGCGATGCTGGCACAAACTTGACGTATTCGTCAAGCGTGAAGCAGTACGCCGGCATATCGACCATGGATAAATGGGAAGGGCGAATATACGCGAAAGCGTAGAGGAGCAGTTCTTCAGTATTCTGAAGCCAGAAAGCGAGGCGCCTCACGCCAGTACACTCTTTCAACACTGTTCGGACGAGTTTTTCTTCAGAACTCCCCGAGAAAGTACTCTCGGGAGAATCATTGAATCCGCCAAGTATGAAATCACCCAGGCGGAGTATTTTTACGTGCCGAGCGAAGAAGGCGGGGTCATTGCGCGCCGATATTGATACGGTGAAACCCACAAGCTGTGAAATGGTGTGGAGAGTGACAGTGTGGTATAGGATGGGATCGATCCTAGTGGGCACATGGGCGTAAGCATATCCGCTCATGTTCAATGAAACAGTGAAGTCGCTCACCACTGGCGCACAAGTTTTGAGACGCGAGTGAGGCGCTCAGCGGTGCGCGGGTCCTCCCATGCAGCCGTTTCAAAGAGGAACTGTGCCACGTCGGTTGGGAGATCTGGAAATGGGTTAACTGCAGCCAAATCCATGTTGACTTTGGTGGTTTGAATAAAGGAGGGACTATCGGCATCTTCCGAACGTCATGAGCGGGCCGGAGGTCCTTGCATTCGAACGCCCATGTTGCTTAAACATAGCGGCCTACACACAGATGGATTGTTCCCCCGATTCGCCTTTGGGTCTGGCAGGGCACCTTCTGGAAGAGGCTGCATGGTTAGATTAATTCACGACTGCCCGCAACGTCACCCTCGTCTCAATAGATGTCCGTCAATGGTAAGTATGTCCAATTAAACGTATACACCTATTCTGCACCATACCACTATCTGTCGTTGGCGTTCACTGCGCGAATGAGAAGGCTTGGGTGAATATTTATGGAAGCCATGATGCAGCTAGCATCGTCATGTGTATCGTAGACTGTTTATAAGAGACTATGATGCAGCAGAGTGTGATTGCTATTATACAATCTACGGGTAGATCGAAGTCTAGGAATGTTTAATGATGGGCGCTCGGAAAGCACAAAGCTGCTCTGTAGTACATATTGAGTTCCTTCACCAACTTCTCAGCACCTAGTAGGCAGGCCCGCCTCTGCGCGGTGCATTATGTGGTCTTCTATGGAGGGGCGGCGTCGACTTCTCTAATTTCCGTGTGAGAAAACAGAATTGATAGATAGAGCAAAGAAAGACATACCGAGAAACCTGATCCTGTCGGCTTCGATTCTGTTTTGCCAGACAAATGTCTGCAAACTCCCATGTATCCATACCCGTGCCATTGCCCCAGTCTGACTCAATGGTGTGATGCTCCGAAAAGCAATGGAAGTGCGGGATCTGCCCTAAATAAGAGCTGTTGCGACTGATGACCACCAAACGATCCGACACCAACTCCAGAATCTCAAGAAGGAATGTTATCTTTTCATTAGGGACGTTATCGACTTCCGCAAGGAGCACAAACGTGGTGATAGAGTGTGGTAGGGTGGCGACGGCATCCACGAGCGACGGTAGGAAGCTAGGGTATAGGAAAATGGTGGCAATCAGACCAGAAAGACAGATGTGAGAGAGTCGGGGCAATTTAGCAAAAATTTTCCATGGGATACACTCCACGCTTTCGTCGACATTGATGTCCAAATGCATATGGGTAAGCGACGGTGGCAGGTACTGGATGTAATCATGCCCAAAGGAGCCATCGGGCATCACATCGAGCACAGACAGATGGGTAAGATGGCGACTGGCACTGATGCCGGAGAACGCGTGCAGGACATTGTAGTTGACTCTTTCGAGCCAGAAAGCGAAGCGCCTTACGCCACTACAGGTGTTCAACACGGTTTGGACAAGCTCCATTTGCCTTTCGAAGGGAGGGTCATTTACCGAAACAGTGGTACCAAACTGAGCATTGGTGAGATTGCCAAGGCGGAGTAGTTTGACGTTCCGGGCAAAGAACGCGGAGTCGTCGCGCATTATTATCGATTGGTGGAAGTGCACGAGTTGTGGGATGGTGCGGAGAATGACAGTGTGGTAAAGTATGGGGTCAATCCTCACGAACACATGAGCGTGAGCATCCACACTCTTTAGATAAAATGATGAGTTTGCTCACCACTGACGAACGATTCTTGAAACGCGAGTGAGGGCTCGGGCGGTACAAGCGTCGTCCAATGCAGCCGTTTCGAAAAGGGACCGCACCAAGTCAGTTGGGAGATCAGGAAACGGCTTCACTACTGTAACCAAATCCATGTTGACTTTGGTGGTTTGAATAAAGGGGCAACCATCGGCATCTTCCGAACTTGAGGAACGGCAAGAGCGGGCCGGAGGCCACCTTGCATTTGAACACCCGTGTTGCTTAAACATAGCGGCCTACACGCAGATGGATTGTTCCACTGATTCGCTTTTGGGTCTGGCGCGGCTCCTTCTGGAAGAGGCTGCATGGTCAGATCGATTTACGAACGCCCGCGATGTCACCCTCGTGTGCGTTCAAGGGTACGTCTGTCCAGTTAAACATAACTTGATACCAATTTGTCTGGTACGTAGGATGGAATCTATTCTGTACTATACCGACGCTTTTGACACGCCCAAAACGTTACACCTTTGCCGCCACTGTCGCCTCTCGAAACAATCCGAATTCTTTCCCAGTCGCACAGGCAAAGTTCTGACAATCGGCGATCTCGAGTTAGGATACTTCTCCAGGGATTTTATTCTGCTCCGTGATATTGTGTCCGTCGTCTTGGCAGCATGTACAGGCATCGAACGCTTTTGTATTCTGGATCGATGCACCAAGTCCGATGCCTCTTGCAGTCGCAATGCATCGACGTCCAACCCATGTCTCCCTCATAGCTGGAAAAGAAGAGAATTTGTTTCCCCTCCTGTTTCCTTCTTCTGCGCCATTCTTGACCTGCCTTCATCTCCACTTTTCCTTGTTCGATGATCTTACCATCTCTAACTCCATAGACGTATTCCTCGAGCGGCGCCCAGGACTCAGGCGTCTCCGGGTTTCAAAGAATCTCTCCGGGCTTATGACCAGTCTGGTGTCCTCGCGCGTGCTCGCATCCCTATCTAGTGGAAGTCACTTCGAGATGAACCTCGGATCGTGTTCGTTTTCCCAGAAACTCACCAACTACATGCTAAAGTGGTACGAGAAACGTGACGATGTTTTCGGACTGGGGATTTCTAGGATGACAACACGGTTCAAGCCCCTTCATCATCCATATGGTGACTGCAATGACCGAGTGCAGGCTATCGCTCAACAGGTAAGTAATTCGAGTTCGCTTTCTTTTCGGCCATGGTCGCTCAACCATTGTATGGAGATCTTTGGTATGGATTAGAACCACGAGTCAGGACCTTCGTATCAGCGCTTTCCCATAAATGATTAGCTCGCAGCACGAACGACTGGCGCATAGGCTCCGACCCGGCACCATCGTAAACTCTTCAATCACCGGATGGCTTACTGGTGTGTCGTTATTCTTGGGCCACGGCCTGGTCTTGATGGTTGCTTGTCCAGGTCCGAAAAGCCCCGGTCCACCATCCTTGAACACGAGCTGACAGACGACACCGTGCAGGAGTCTTTCCCGCCACCAAAGAAAAATGGATTCTATAGCACTTCTGGCTTCGGATACTGGAATTGCGCTTATCAGAATGCGGATGGTAACGACCCTACGATCGATTATCGAGGCCGGTATTTTGTTGTCCGAAGAGCCAGCTTTGAGCACGTTCTTGTCCGCTTCATCCTTGTTATCGTCAGGTTTGTCTGTGAACCAGTTTGGTCGTCGCGGGAGATTGACTGGTTGTGTTTAGCTCCTCCGGATTACCAACTACATAAGTACCTCTGTATCGACGCGGCCATCGTTGGCTGATACTAATAGCGCCATTTGCCATTCTCTCGATCTGCACCATGTCTAATGATGCTAATATTGTTCTTTATGTTGATGCCATTTTCTTGAGACCTTGATTTTGGATATTAGTTGGGCTTTAATGACTGACCTCATATTAGGACCGCAATCGTGCAACGAAGGGCTCATGTACTGACTTGAGAAAAGGTTTACTACTGTAGTTCTACCAGGTGTCCGTGGACTGTTGAACATTGACCATTCAAGCATCCAGCTCTTAGAAGATCAAATGTAGTGTAGCTTTGTATCCGGCATTTATCTCTTTTCCATCCTCATGAAATCAGACCTGAGGTATACCATCTGTCAATTGGTAATCTACTATTTGAGCAGGGTTTATGATTATCTACCAGAAGCAAACCAAAAGATTTCCTCCTTCCTGGTGGCTATGTCATACTTTGTCAATATTTGTACCATCAACGAATTCTCCTTCTCACCACCACCACGACCGTTGGCTATGGTCTAGCCGCCATGCTGCGCGACCCACCGATGAGCTCAGCCGTCCCTAGTACCATTCTCTATATCTATCAAGACGGCATTTCATCTCTATGGGCAAGAGGGCGCGGGAGCGGGAACGGGAACAAGACAAAGAGGTAACGGTTGGTTTACCCTGCAGTCGCGTCCTTATCGTTGATAATGATGAGCAGATCACCCGTCTTTGGAATCTTGTGCAGGCACACAGTGTACAGACCGCCCAGACGCGCGTCAGGTTGCGCGATACGCAGGCGGCATTGGATATCCTCCAAGCCTCTCATGACGAAGAGCTAGCGGCCGTGCAGCGGGAGAACGACGCCCTCAAGGCCAAGCATGCGGTGTACAAAACCCAGCTGGCCACTGCGGAGGTCGAGCTCGACGAGATGCGCACGGTGGTGAACGATTTGGTCGATAAAGGTGCGCGTAAAATATAATTGGTATAGACACGGCTAATCATTACCGGCAGTCGCTCAGAACCACAATTACGGTGTATGGCCAACCGCAAAAATGCGCATAACGACTTTTCTTGGTGTGTTTTTCTTTATCTTTCATTCCAGTTAATTACAGCTAATCGCCTTTAGACCCCGTCCCTCCGAGTGGCGTTCCCCGAACTTCACGCGACACTGACGCCCTTTCTTACGCTGCGGCCATCATCAAACGCCTCCTTGCCACTGCGGAGGCTCAAGAAAAGGATATCATTCGTCTTCGCAGCGAAAAGGCTTTGCTGCATGCCCAGCTCGCGCTCCGTGATGTTGCTGAGGCAAAAATCGACGTGGATCTGGGCCTCGACCTCCGCGATTTTCCTGACGCCGTGGTCATGAGTGATGATGAAGCGCTGGAGGTACTTGAGGCCAATAGGGCGACGCAGCGCGGACTGGAGATGGAGGTCGAGGGTCTGCGGAGGAGGGTGACACAGTTGCAGCTTGGGCGAACCAGTCCCGATGCTGCCGCGTTCGTAACACCACCCCCAATCGCATCCGGCTCGGGTTCGCAACGTCCACCGGCACCGGCAGCACCGCCGCAAACTCCATCACCAGTACCCGTCTCGATGGACGCTCTTGACGCCGAGATCCAAGCGCTTAAAGATCAGGTGGACGCCTTCCATGCTGAGCGGGAGACGCTTCTGCGGATGATTGACGCGGTGGGTTTTACTATTTTTCTTTGTTCTGTAGACTGACTTCTGTTAGGCCAAAGCAGACCAGCCATCGCCACTCGTAGATCTCCTTAACATAAACGATGGCGAGATGTCTATGGAGCTCGCTACGCCCTTGTGTCCTACGTCGTTGTTATCTCCACTGTTTCCTCCTCCGGATGGATCTTGACATTTACTACTGTACGGTATATCTTTATTATCTTGCTTTCGTAATGTTGTTTTCTTGGTGTATACATGTCTAATCTATTACTGAATATTGTACTATAGCTCGTTATCTAGACTTACCTATGCTATTATCCTCTGTCCTTGGTTTTGCGACCGAGATGTCTGGTAGAACCAGCTTCCTGTATCTTCGCGGACCGCCGTATGTATACCACCTAGACCATGGAATGTACGGAGATGAAATACCTGCTTCGGGATGAAATAATTGTCAAACGCCCAGACTGGAATTCAATTTGTTAAGGACAAGGTCTCAAGGTTGTATGTGCGGATAAAGGACCTGAGGAATTGGAAAACCACACAAGAGTTATTACAAGGTGGCATCTGCGAATGGACGTCCGACTGTTCACGAATGTGCGCTTTGCGTCGGCTTCTCGTCGCGGCGGGAGATAAAACAAATACATAGATGTGGCAGAAACAGGCTGGAATGCAAGCATATAGCGCCCAACTCCTGTTCCATCGCCCGTACCTACATCGAGTTTCCAATATTCGCACTGGAACGCGTCGACAAATGGGTGCTCCGCGTGGTCAGGTAGTCTAGCGGCTCTGGGTCATGTGGCAGCTGAGAGAATTTTGAGGCGCGTTTCGCCTCGTTGGTGTCTGCCCCGCTTCTGCTTCACCTGCGCTTCGTTCGTGGCGCTTTTGCTACGATCACAGGGAGTTGTTCTTTTGGGGAGCGTTTGTGTTCCTAGAAATTCCCAGACCCAAAAGCCATCGCTACGTTTCTTGTACCGCTTTATCACAACGCACGCTTGTAGTCAGGCTTGCTTGTACCATTAGCGCGCGTGCGCGGGGATATCATAAGCAGGGTGAGCCAGCTGAGACACAACGGGCTTCAATGCCTTGTTATAATCGTTGAGTCTGAGCGTTTCGAGAGCTTTCCTGGAAAGTTGGAGATGGGCAAGATGTAACCTCCGGCCCGCTCTTGCCGTTCCTCAGGTTCGGAAGATACCGATGGATGCTCCTTTATATTCAAACCACCAAAGTCAACATGGGTTTGGTTACAGTCATTGTCAAGCCATTCCCAGATCTCCCAACCGACTTGGCACGGTACCTCCTCGAAACGGCTGCGTGGGAGCACCCTTGTACCGCCCGAGCCCTCACTCGCGTCTCAAGAATTGTTCGTCAGTGGTGAGCTAGCTCATCATTTTTTTCTAAGGAGCGTGGATGCTCACGCTCATGTGTTCATGAGGCTTGACCCCATACTTTACCACACCGTCATTCTCCGCACCATCCCACAGCTCGTGCACTTCCACCAATCGATAATATTGCGCGACGACTCCGCGTTCTTTGCCCAGAACGTCAAACTACTCCGTCTAGGCAATCTCATAACTGCTGTTTTTGAATCTATTGCTTCGGTAAATAATCCCCTTTTCGAGAGACAGATGGAGCTCGCCCGCACTGTGTTGAACACGTGTAGTGGCGTAAGGCGCCTCGCTTTCTGGCTTAATCTAGAAAAGCGCAAGGTCCTGCGCGCGCTCGCTGGCATCAGCGGCAGTCGCCATCTCACCCATCTGTCTCTGCTCGACGTGACGCCCGATTCCTCCATTGTTGATGATTGTATCAAGTTCCTGCCACCGTCCGTTACGCATTTGCATTTGGACAGCGCAGCAGGAGTACACCGGCCCTCTATCCCATGGGAAATGTTTCCTAAATTGCCCCGACTCTCTCACATCTGTCTTTCCGGCCCCATTACTAGTAGCATTTTCCGATCGGGCCCTGACTTCCCATCGTCGCTCGTGGATTCCATCGCCGCTCTACCGCACACTATCACCACGTTTGTGCTCCTTGCGGAAGTCGATAACCTGGGTAATGAAAGGATAGCATCTCATCTTGAGACTCTGCGAGCGGTGTCGGATCGTTTGGTGGTCATCAGTCGCAATAGCGCGTATTTGGGTCAGATTCCGCACCTCCATTACTTTTCGGAGGATCACAGCGTTGAGTCAGACTGGGGAGATGGTACGGGTATGGATACATGGGAGTTTGCGGACATTTGTTTGGCAAAGCAGAATGAAAGATGATAGGACCAGCTTTCTCTGTATTGCTCTAGTTGTCAATTATGTTTTCTCACAGGAAAATTCTGAGAAGTCGATGTCATCCCTCCAAATGGAGGATAAAAGAACGATTCAGAGGACTGTATAATGTGTGGGCAGCGGGCCTGGCTACTAGGCCTTAGAAAGGTGTGGTGTTTTGTCACTCATCTGTTCTTGAACTTGGTCAGTCGGACTTCCGTTGGCAATGCCGCGGTCTAACAACCCTTTTTTCTCCTTTCTTTGTCTTGGTTGTTGTGATGGTCAACAAATCAGAAGTGCAATGTTCATGTAAAAGTGCAGAAAGCCTCTGAAGAAATGATTGTCCTGCAGCGCCTGGGAGCGAGAATTGGGACATACAAGCGGCCTGCGTCTGTTCTGGATCACGAGAAATAATAACGAATGAGAAGTAACATTCAGATCGTGAGCGGACACTTGTAACGCTTGTATTTATAAAGAATGGTCATCATACGTAGCGAAATTCAGCGGAATGACGGTAGTCGCTGCCCGGTCAAGAAATTCTTCTTCGTCGGGCACAAGGACCTTGAAGAATTCTTCAGAACTGATAATCTGAGGGATAACGTGAGAAAGCGCCAGACGTTCGAATCGGAAGGCGCGTACGGATAAAACTTTCTCGAACGACTCGCCCTCCATAATAGCAATACCGTCCCATTCACAGGTCAGCGCGCCCATGCCTTTTAGCAGGGTGTTTGTTTCGTCATTGACATGCATCTGATTAGAGGTCAGTGTGGCGCTTCCTTATGTACGAGACACCGGAGTACCTGCTCATACTTGGAGATGACCTTCGACATCTCCGTTGATTTGAACAGTGCAGCGTGAAGTAACCAGCGCCGGGTGAACTCCTCTTTAGATATGCCTTCTTTGCGCTTGAGAAAACCGACCACACGAACGCGATCTGTGCGCAGAGAGAAATCTGACATAGTATGAGTCGACAGAGGAGAAAGTTGTGGCAAAAGATATAGACCAGGTTGAACGAAGCTTTATATGGGCGCCAGTCGAGCGATATACCGATGAGACCGGGAACCAGGTCTTGTTGCGTTGGCTGCGCGAATTGAAATAGCCTCGTCATGATGGCTAATGCATAGCTAATCCAAGTTGAAGACAACAGTCAGCTTTGGCGTGGTTGTCCAATGTCCATTAAGCAGTCGTGTCACGTACTTGATGGCGGGACCGAGGCCGGCCGACGAAGGGACTCGTCTCACGTGGCCATGTCCTTCTCTTTGTCCGACTTCCAACGTCAAAGTGTTGATCTCGACAAACTGTCCATGACGCCCTGGTCAAATACCTCCGGTCTGGAATGGTCGCCAGAATTCCTCTTGCGCGGCCGACGCGGGTCGTATCGGAACCTGTTCGAGAAGGGGAATACAGTAAAGCCCGGTTCCTGCACTCCAAGTGTTCTCCTAATCTTGTAGTTACTTCGGTTGCTGCAGGTGAATACCTTTTTCTTACCACCGACAAGTAGCTGTGTTGCTAAGTGCTTGCGCTTTTAGTGACAGTCGACTTGACGATGTTGATCGTCTTTGAACGGTGCCGAACGGCCAGACGAGGATCAAGACGATTCCGCGATCAACAGGCTTAATTATAGACCATTCCTTGGCGCGAAATTCCTTGCTTTTAGGTCGTGTTCTTCTACCAAAAGGCTCAAGATAGCACAGAGATAGACCCACCCACCATCGTAGTGCTTTCTGCGCGACCGCTTTCTGCTGGCTCCTTCCCGAAACCGAGACGCCTGGATATCGATCGCCCCGTAGATGCACATGCAAACCCCCCCAAACTGGGGAAGGGGAAGGGAAAACCAACCCCACGGTGCTATGGATATTCCTTTCAGGCCTGAAAACTATCGCCGAATCCCCGGGGCGTTTATAAGGCTGTCTCCTGGTCATTCCCTCGCCTTACCTCCGACCACTTTCTCCTGATAGCACCAACATGTCGGACGCAAAGAACGTGGGGACTAACGAGAAGCGGGAGGAGATCATGCGCGACGCCAACGGCGAGGTCGATCCCAATGCCCAGTTCGGGGGCTTGGAGGCGCGCCAGACGCTCGAGAAAAAACTTTTGAGAAAATTGGATGCACGGATGAGCGTGTTGTTGCTTATCTACATCTTAAACTACGTGAGTTTTCCCTTAACGATTTCATCCACGATACTCACCGACATTTTTATTCTCAGATTGACCGAAACAACGCGAGGTATGTTGGTCGTCCTTTGAGATTATCATGGCCTTACCTCGTGTTACAGCGCTGCCCGTCTAAAGGGTTTCGAAGAGGATCTCCATCTCAAAGGAGAGCAGTTCGCCACGCTCTTGTCCATATTGTACGTTGGGTACATTCTCATGCAAGTGCCGTCGTACGTGCCCATTCTTGTTTTTGGGAATCATTATCTGATCCAATCATAGAAACATGTTCCTCAACAAGATCGGAAAACCCTCGGTGTATATTCCTTGCTGTATCCTTATCTGGGGCATGATTTCATGTCTAACCGGTGTCACTACAAACTTCGTTGGAGCTCTGCTTACCCGATTCTTCCTGGGTTTCGTCGAAGCGGCCTTCCTTCCCGGATCCCTCTTCCTTATCTCCAAGGTTTGTCCGTGGTCTATCGTTCCGGATCATAGGTTAACGTTCCTAATAGTGGTACAAGCGCGACGAGATAGGTCTTCGTAATGCCATCCTCTTCTGCGGGAATATCATTAGTAATGCTTTTGGGACACTGATGGCCTCCGGTATTCTCAGCCGGATGGATGGGAAGCTTGGGCACCCTGCTTGGAGGTACGCGCATTTCATGGGAGCGTAACCATCTTTAAAACAGTCCAAAGGTGGCTCTTCTTCATTGAAGGTGGAATTACCATGGCTGTCGCCGTCATCGCGTATTTTGTGCTCCCCGATTTTCCGTCCACAACGCCCTGGCTCTCCCCGCAGGAACGCGCGCTCGCCGAGCTCCGTATGACTGAAGATGTCGGTGTCAGTGACGACTCTGCCTCGAAAGACGAGAACACCAGCGCTTGGCTTGGACTCCAGCAAGCCTTCACCGATTGGCGTGTCTGGTGGATGTCGTTCGCTCTCACTGCGGAGGTCATTGCGCTGTCGTTCAATATCTATTTCCCGACCTTGACGAGTACTTTGGGATACGGCTCGACAGAATCTCTTCTGCTATGTGCTCCTCCTTGGGTCTTCGCAGCCATCGTTGCTTTCGCTTTATCGAGGTCAGCTTCCTTTGGTATTCTTACTCCCCAATTAACATGGTCGCAGGCATTCGGACAAGGTTAAGGAGCGGTTCTGGCACATCGCTGCATCGTACTCTCTTGGACTTGTCGGTTTCATTATTTCCATTGCTACCATGAACACGGCAGCCCGATACGTCTCTTTGTATGTTAACCTTTTTTGGTGGCCTGCATTTTGTATTCTGACCGGCATCGTTAATTAGGTTCTTAATGGCGCAGTCTTACTCTGGCTTTATCGTGTTCTACGCATGGTTAAGCAACTCGTTCCCACGCCCTGCGGCCAAGCGCGCCGTAGTCCTTGCCCTCACAAACGCGTTATCCCAACTTGGCAACATCGCTGGATCGTGCGTGCTATAGCCTCGTACCTTGGGCTGCTTTGCTTACGACACTGACAGATATATCTGGCCGAAAGATAAATTCGGCCCGACGTACAGGAACTCGTACGCTATCTGTATCGCGACGAGTGGCCTGTCTATCATCATGTGCTTCATGTTCCGACTGGAGCTGCAGCGTCAAAACAAGAAGCTGGAGGCGGCCGAGGAGGCTGAGCTCGGTGAGGGAGAGGTAGCGGAGCCTGGATTCAGGTATATACTTTGAATAAACCTCCAGGGACATCTTCGGAGTTGCAGCTCCGTGTGGAGTGTACGATATACAAGTGTGGCGTAATAATCATGATGGCATGTAGTCACGGTCTTATGATCAATAAAGTACGGTTGTAATGAGAATAGTTCTACATAGTTCACTGTGTGGTAGGAGTACCGAGTGAGCAGTGGTATAGTATGCAGTCATAAAAATCCGAAAGGGTGAATTGTGGGGAAGCACAACAGTTGGTTGTGGCCAGGATCATATAAGTGAAATACGTACGCGTTCCCACCAAGTGAGCATCTGAAAGTCCTATGCTTCCAGAAGGGAGGGCGAATGATAATAATGGTTCGTTTCGGGATGGCACAGCCACGCAATCACTTTTTCTTTCTTCCGATCATGACACTCGCTTTGGAACGGTGCGACGAAAAGCCCTGGGAGCCTTGGAAGAAGCTTTTCGTTGCTTAGCGTACTTTGCGTTGTTCTCCAACGGCACCCCTCTTTGATTCATGTCATAGCTTACGGTAGCAGCATCCAGCTCCGAAATGAAGTATGACGACCCTCTTTGTTTACGCCTCTATCGGACTTGCCCTTGTTCCTAATCAGCACTACCGATTGCTGAAAACACATTTTAATTCAAACGATGCAGTCCGTATTGAACTGCTCATTGGTTTTTTCTGCATGTAGTGTTTATTGACCGGCCGAGAATGCCTGAAGGAGTAGGTTTGTATCCCGATTTGCAGATTTTGATTAACGCTGATACCTTATTGTCCTGTTAGGATCAGCGCTTAACGCTGTTGTTCTTGTCCCCACAATAACACCCATATAGGTACAAGTGCATCAAGAGCCTTGTTTTGCGATCATCATTAGGTTATCCACGACTATAAAGGACCCCGGTCCTCCCATCGCTCGCTTAAACACTCTCACCAATGTCTCTTAAGAAAAGCCACAGCCAGATCCCCTCGTCTAGCACCGCAAGCCTGGACTCGAATGCTCCAACATTCATAACAGCCCCCCGAGCGTTGAGTACAATCGACGACGCGAGTACTACGTTAACCGATGAGGATTATGGCGTAGTAGTTGAACGAACCATTGC
>QLPD01002212.1:0-24083 GCA_003314085.1 Hymenopellis raphanipes
CATCGTTTGCAGACGAGCCCAAAGTCATCGAGCTCAGCGTCTTCTACAGGCTTGTTTGGGGATGGATGTCTCTGTGGAGATGGCAATAACATCGTTATCCTTAGGATATTAGTTAGGAGGTCGTCGGGAAGTCGTCTAATCGGCGCCTTGATTCTGCTCCTACAATCGAGCGCGCGCGACAGCATGTTATGGTGCTCATCCAAACGGCGTATTTCTCCCTCTACCTTGTCCAACTCAAGGCGGAGGGCGTTCCGGAGCTGCATAAGCTTTTGTGACGCATCTTTCGTCGGCTGAATCTGTGACTGCAGGTTGGGTATGCTGCCGTTGATAACGTCCTCATCATCGCTGGAAGGACAGTCATTCCCGCTAGCAACATGACGAAGAGAGGGATGACTGTCGATGGCATCGGGAAAGGCCAATGGAAGATGCCAGTCGGGACCAAGGTGGTTTGGGCACGGACAGCTCGCCCCGTCACAGGACATCCAGCTGTCTTCTAAGGCTAATACAAAACATATATGAGTCCTATGATAACACTCACTATCTTTTTACTCACAGAAGGGCATGAGGATGAGACCTTAAAGAAAAGCTATGAAAGGGGCGACGATTCAGATCTGGGATGTCGCCCGTTTTACCACGTTCGAGTCTTCCTTCCTGACCAAGTGTCGTTTCACGTCGTAAAGACTGAGACGGTACGCCGCTCGAGGCAAAGAGCAAACAAAGACACTGTATCTTTTGGAGCGGAGAATATGCACTGGGAAGAGCAAAACACTGCAAAAAATATGAGATCGATTGCCAATCAGTTCTATGGGTACAATGACGCGAAACGAGCTTACGCCGCCACTGGTGACCGTGGTGAAAAGGGAAGGTCGATCAATGCACGTGGCCGTTTTTCATTTCTCCTCATCACCCCTCCTGCCCGAGGTCGTATACGCTTCTCCCAAAACGAAGCCTGGGTTGGCCTCGTGAAGCTCGAAAGTCTATGGAATCCTCCGTCCGCTTGGGCATTTGACAGGTCCCCGCCCCAGTAGTGAGGCCGTTTAGTTCCCATATATTTCGTAACAAGCGCAGACAAGATGGTTGCGGTACGTCCCTACATTTAATTTATGTGTATGTCGACGTGGGTATGGTATCCTCGTCCTCTAGGTGATGTTCAGTCATAGGAAGTGCCAAAATGGCTTGCACATGCTAAGTTTGATCATAGTTTTATGGCTTGACCGGTCTTCAACTTGAAGACTCACATGTTAACGAGAGGCTGGATTTTACGCTCGTCTCGCCCCAGAATAAGGATAAGCAGTCTCGGCCAAATCAGCGCCCAAAGGCAAGTGGGCGTTTATACCCACGATAGCCTTCATGCCGCCAGCAGCAACAGAAGCTATCAACCCGAGTTCAGCGTACTTATTTAAACCATGCAAAGTGAACCTCCCCCTCCATCTCCTCGAATATGCCAATCCTCGAAATCACCACCAACGTCAAGGTAAGACCGTATTCCAGAGCTCCGCTCTCGAGCTTACTATTCAATTGCCCCCAGGTCCGCGACGAGAAGGTGTTCACTGCTGCCTTGGCACAGGTATTCTCCCTCCTCCACGCCAACCTCATGCGGAGCCTGATTCATGACTTGTAGCATGGTATCGCTGTCCTGGGCATGGACAAGTATTGGACCGTCATGTACAAGTATGATGAGAGTATGATTTTTGGTGGTACGCACGCGCCTGCGTTCTATATGACAATTGTATGCGTTTCCCCTTCAACTTTTATGTCCGGCTGACAGGTCGACGTCGTCAGCTCATCGTCCTGGACCTGCCAACGTCCAACAACGCCGGGTATAGCAAGGAGTTCTTCGCTTTCGTTGGAAAGGAGCTTGGGATTCCTCACGATCGGGGGTATATGTAAGTTGAGAGTTCGTTTCCGAGTTAGTGGTTTTGTTGAATGTTTGGGTAGTATCTTTAATGATCCTGGACCGGATCGTCTTGGGCATAAGAGTACGACGTTTGATGTATTGTTGAAGGAGATGGGGAAGTAAGTTGGAAGCGTGAATGTAATGATGGCCTCGTTATTGGGAAATGGAATAAGAGCCGCGGTGGGCAAGCAACACGGCGAGAATCGTCGAAGGTATGATCAAGGAGGAGGGTTGGAACGAGCGAAACGGCCGAGGAACGGTAAGCGTGAGGGAAAACATACGCCGACACGGTAATGAATTTTGCGATGGGGATAAGTAAGTAGAGCACGTGAATGGTGGTATAAACTTCGGTGGGCTCGGCGGATATTGAGGATAATGGATCAGAGCGCTACGCTCCAACAGACCCAGGTGCTGGGGAAGAGGTTAGCTCCTTTGAATGGTAAGCCAAGAAACCATGCAAAGGAGAGTCATGATGTTCCCCACAGCAGTCGATCTGCGTCATCCCAGGATGGCAGTTTCTGTAGTTGAAGATATAAACCATGGACTCGGAGTGGCTCACGCAATAAATGTAATTAGGCGGGTCATCTCAACACGGTAGAGAAGAGCTTGCGACAATGACTGCACGTCTTCGCCGGATGGTAATATTAAGACGTACAGAGTCTAGACGTTGGAAGCAGCGAGGACAAAGAAACACACAGCTCTCGCGGCTATCGAGGCGGTCATTAGCACGAGCGTTCGGCAGGGAAGCCAGGAAGACAGAGAAGCAGGGTAAGAAGAGCTGTATTTGACCAGCATGATTGCTGCCGCAGGAACGCTAATCAAGAACACGCAATGCACGAGAACGAGATACTTTGTCAGAGTTCAAAGAACCAAAAAGAAATCGGGATAGCCATTCTTGATGCAAGGAGGTAGGCAGGAAAGCGCCGAGTCACGACGTTCGTGAATGTCACTGTAACGCTGAACGCGCTCTTTCTTTTCTTCCACCATCTTCTACCCTGATTCAACAGCCTTCGACGCCGACGAACGCGAAGACAATGGGCAACACAACGACGACGACGGTGGCGCAAAAATGGTCGGCCTTGCCCCAAATATGGTAGCGGGAGCGTTGTCTTTGTCCGCCAAGCATCAGCAGGCTCGCGTAGCGATTACAGCGACCGGGGCAATTGAGGCCTTTTGTCTTTGTCGGCAGGAATTATAAGAGCACAGCGATGGTCCAAGGTTTCCATATCATCATCAAATGTACGTTCTCCATTCTCTGGGACGCGACGCCGATCTAACTTGTCTACAATCCTTTAGATGCCTGCAGAGCGATATGCGTACAGACCCGTTTCTAGTGCTACTAGGGCACGAACTGCTTTTATCCCTCCTGCGTTTGGCTCATGCGGTCGATTTAGAAACGCCAATGTTGGAAGCCATATTTACGGCGCCACAGTCGGAGAGCGCGTGTATGTCGTTCGTACTCGGGTTGACCTATGCAAGCTGACGTCTGTAGTCACGGCCCAGTTTCCCCTTCGACTTTACCCAAACCCTAACTCGAAACTTTGCGCCCCAACCCGATGTCAACGTCGACGAGTTGGAGAAGAGGCTGCGACGGATAAGCTTGAAGCAGGCTAAGGCTGCAGATGCGAGATTTGTTATAATGGAAACCAGGCTCGCTGAGGAGAGGAGGAAGTTTGAAAATGAGAAAAGGCAATTTGAAGCCGAAAAGCGAGATGTGTGTTTATTCGTGTCATCGCATCCTGCAGTGCCAACCTTTTCGTCTAGCTCGAAAACCGCGTGTGGCTTGCGGAACATAATGGCGCTGAACTTCTTCGGCGCAACGATGACTTGGAGATGGAAATTGAAGAGCTAGACAGGGCACTCGCAGATGCAGTCAAGTTGATCGCCCAGCGTGTCAGCCTTCAGGACACCCACATTGCCCGTCGGGATCAAGTCATTGCAGAGCAGGATAGCTATATTGCGAGCCTTCAAGAGGACGCGCGCGCTATCATACAGCAAAAGGACGAGGAGATTGCAGAGTTGAAGGCTTCCTCTACCGCGTATTTCGCCTCGATGCCGGCGCCGTCTGCACAGCAAGCCGTGCACACTCAATACCCTTCTCGATACTCCTCCCAGTTTCCATCTCGTTCCCAATTTGTCCCCTACCCTCACCAGGCGCCCGTTCTCCCTCACCAATCTGTTACATTTTCCTACCAAGGCGATGTCTACCGCCAGCCACAGTACTATCATGCTTATCCTCAACCCGCCTATCCTTCTCAGACTGGCCCTAGTCAGGATGCGTCCATGGACTAATGGGAGGTTTTTTGTGTTGCTTCGATGGGTACTAGGGAGGATGGAGCACGAGAGACAAGACGACGACCCAAAGCGCGGTAGGACACCGAGGTCCTCGAGGTCGTCGGAATATCATCCAGGTCGCGAGACTTGAACGACTCCCGTTCGCTTTCGTGCATCCGTCTTCCTTTTTTTGACGCTTGGCACTACGAATGGAACTCGATCAGGGCCTTGACGATGCTCCGTGTTTTGGAGTAGGGCATGACGTCGTCAGAATATTGACTCGAGCAACTCGCTCTCGTGTTTATCTTGTTGTTCCTTGCGCATTCGTCGCTCGTCCGCTCACCCATATGCCATTTCATTTCCTGGTCCCGCATCCGAATCGCCACGACCCGACCCTTCTACACCGGCACTTGACGACGCTCCATCTAATGGGGTAGGGTATGGATATACGCCCTTCCAGGTTGTCAGAATACCACCCGAGTCTTTGATGATTCGATAAACTTCCCCTCTTGTGTCGGTGTCTTCCGTTCGTGTGTTCCTCTTGGCGATGTGTACCTTCAGTCCACTTCCTAATCTTCTGTGAATGTTTTCTTTGTCGTGTACCATTTCGCTCCCAGGTCGACGCGTGCCTTCAGTTTCATTCCTCTACCTACCTCGATATCTGCTCCCGCTCCCTGTGATGATTATTGGTATATATATTTCGGACCTGCCTGTGTCTACTTTGTACATCTTGCTGTGTTTTGTTATCTTGTTTAGCTGTCAGCTCTTGTTATCTCTCTACCTTTGCTGTGGTTATCTTGTCTAGTTGTGCTTTTATGTGGATCTTTTTTTTTGCTGTGTTTGTTATTGTGTCTGGTTGGTTTCTGCTTGGAGTTCTTGGTTCATACAGATGTAGATATCGGGGGCGGATGCGGTGTCAGCTGCCTTGGTGTTTCCGTGTTCTTTGAGTGTGTCAATCGATTCGGATGCTACCCAGCGCTCAGTGATGGAGGGAAAGAAACCTGGAGCGTTTGATGGTCAGCTTGGGGATCGAACCAAGACCTTCGCGTTATGCAACCGCGTCGCTTCTCATCCGCCCACGTCCATCACTTCCTTGTCTTTCATCGCGTTCCATACAGCCTACAGGATACTTGGTGCCCTTGTTTAAACTGCATACTAGGGCGATGAATTGAAGACATGATTGCGTTCTTTGAAGAAGGATCCTTCAATACTTAGGATTCCATTTACTAGTAGGTCGAATCCTACTACAGCAGAACTTCGGAAACACAGGTAAGTATTACTTTGCACCCTTCTTTGAACGCGTCTTGATGCCACCAGAAGGACACCCTGACCAGCATCGTTTCCACTTCTCTGACACCGCGGACAGATTGTCGAATGGTCTGTATTGCAGTGTATTTTGGTTATTGTTTTTGGTCCGCCTTGATTGGAACTTCCTTGGTTATTCTGCTGCAGTGGTCTTTCGGGCGGGGTTGTCTGGTCGAGCGGATAATCCACACTGTAACATCATGGGGTTGATTTGGTTTTGCTTTTCCAGGGCACAGTCGAGCTTCGTCTTGTCTTGTCTTTTGCCTTCCACCCAACATGCCACCCTGAGGACAGAGGATGAACCTGTACGATGCCAGTGGCGAGTTGGTCAAGCGGCTACTTAGCTATTGATAAAATGTGGGCAATGTAGGTTTTTTAGACTCCTCTTCAGAGTCCAATTGCTCTGTTCTACGCTGCTCTAGTCTTTGCTGCGACGTCTTATTGGAGCTTGAGAAGTTCTAGGTCTTTGGATGAAAGCCGGCTCGGTCTACGTGAGCGCAATTTTATTTTGGACTACCACCTCGAGCGTTTCTCCCGGGGCCATCTGGTCTAGCGGTCAGAAACCAAATGCTTTCCATCTCCAGACACTTTTTTCTCCCCTTGATTTCGCCAGGAATCACAACTTTTTGAGTGAAGGAAAATCTTTCCTCTACCTGAACCCGAAACGTTCCAGTGTCCTTGTCGTTGTATGTGAACGTGTTCATCCCGTACGAGCACGTCTAAGTAGTCTAGCGGATGAACTAGATGTTCATTCTCGTATAGATGTCATGCTGGCATTGGTTTCTTTTTTTGAGCGGGATTGAAGAGCGGACCCAGCACCTTCTTCATACCACGCTTGTCTTTTAACTACGCCCGTGCTTAGCTACGGACGACACACTGATCCATGCTTCAGAGTACAGGACCTCGTTACAAGCCTAGGTAGCTCACCTGGTACTCGGCTTGATTCGCCAGGGGCTCGTATTTTTGGTTTACATCGCTCAGCGTTATCGTTTCCTTGGTTATCCTTCTCGGGGCTTTTGTTGAGGGTGTTTGGTTCACCGGATCAGTCAGGTACTCTTCAGTCCGCAGGCAGAACCAATATTTTGATGTTTTCTTTAGTGGGGAGGCCGTGTCTTCTCTTTCGACGACGCTCTCTCAGAGGTCCCCCTTGAACCAGACATACATAGTTGGGAGTTCGACGGAGGATGTAGCGGCTCGTTGGTCAAGCGGCTAGCTGAGTATGACTACAGTAGTACGTGGGATTTTTTCTTTAGGACTTGACTGGTACTCTTTGCCGAGGTAAATGAACCAGAATGATTCTTAAGTATCTTTCTTGACCTGCGTGCATGTCAACGGAAGCCTCTTTCGCTTACCGGCTATGAGGCTCGTAAGGTATGCACACACTTCTTTTGGTGGGCCCACGAGAGAGCCAGTGTTTTGGTCCCAGAGGCTAACTGCGTCTGGAGCTTTGCCTTTCACCTTACTTGTCCATGAGGAATGATAACTTGAAGGTTGATGCTGTTCATTCAATCGACTACTTGACGGAACGAGCTCAGAAGGAGCAAGCAAAGGCAGGAAAAGATGCCGTCGGCATCGCGCCGGGTCACGGTGTTTGCGAATGTCACTGTAACGCTCAACGCGCTTTTGCCTTCCACCACCATGCAACCGCCCGACGGGCGACGACAAGGACGACTACGACCACGACGACGGTGGCGCTCTCAAATATGGTACTTAAACCCTTAGGCTGGGAGAATTGTCTTTGTCCGCCAAGCATCAGCAGGCTCGCGTAGCGATTAAAGCGACCGGATAATTGAGGCTTTTTGTCTCTATCGGCTGGAAGTATAAGAGCACAGAGATGGTCCAAGTATTCCATATCATCATCAATTGTGCGTTCTCCATTCTCTGGTACGCGACGTAGATCTGACTTGTCCACAACCGTTTAGATGCCTGCAGAGCGATATGCGTACAGACCCGTTTCTAGTGCTACTAGGGTACGAACTGCTTTTATCCCTCCTGCGTTGAGCTCATGCGGTCGATTTAGAAACGCCACTATTGGAAGCCATATTTACGGCGCCACACTCGCAAAGCTCGTGTATGTCATCCGTACGCGTGTTGACCTATACTAACCGACGTTTGTAGTCCCTGTCTATTTTCCCCTTCGACTTTACCCAACCACCTACTCGATACTCTGCGCCCCAACCCGATGTCATCATCGACGAGTTGGAGAATAGGCTGCGACAGATGAGCCTAGAACAGGCCGAAGCTGCAGATACGCAGAACGCGAGATTTGTTATAATGGAAACGAGGCTCGCTGAGGAGAGGAGGAAGTTTGAAAATGAGAAAAGCCAATTTGAAGCCGAAAGGCGAGAGGTGCGTTTATTCGTTTATTCGCATCCTACAATGCTAACCTTTTGCGTCTAGCTAGAAAATCGCGTATGGATTGCGGAGCACAAAGCCGCTGAAACTCTTCGCCGCAATGACCACTTGGAGATGGAAATTGAAGAGCTCAACAGAGCACTCGCAGACGCAGTCAAGTTGATCGCCCAGCGCGTCAGCCTTCGGGACGCCCGCACTGCCCGTAGGGATCAAGTCATTGCAGAGCAGGATAGCCATATTGCGAGCCTTAAAGAAGACACGCGCTCTATTATACAGCAAAAGGACGAGGAGATTGTAGAGTTGAAGGCTTCCTCTGCCACGTATTTCGCCTCGTTGCCGGCGCCGTCTTTACCGGAAGCCGTGCACACTCCATACCCCCTCCAATCCGGGCAATTCCCTTTTCAACAATCCTCCCACGACGAACAGTACGGTCCTCCCCGTTCCCAATTCGCCCACTACCACCACGCGCCTGCTTACCCTCAGCAATATGCCTACCAAGACGACGACTCCCACCGGCCACAATACTATCATGGTTATGCCCAGCCCGCCTATCCTTCCCACACTACTCCTATTCAGGATGTGTCCATGGACTAGTGGGAGGTTTTTTGTGTTGATGAGAGACGCGACGACATCGACGTCCTCGAGGTTGCCGGAATACCATCCAGGTCGCGAGAATTGAGCGACTCCCTTCGTTGTATCCGTCTTCCCTTTTTGACGCTTTGCACTATGAACGGAAATCGACGCAAGGAAACACCAGGGACTTGACGACGCTCCGAATTTTGCAGTAGGGCAGGTCGCCCTCACAGGTCGTCAGAATACCATCCGAGTTTTTGACTCGAGCAACTCGCTTTCGTATTTATCTTGCAGTTCCTTCACCCGTCCGCTCATCCGTCTGCCTGGTCCCGCATCCGAATCACCACCGCCTGACGTTATCGCACCGACACTCGAGGGACTTGACGACGCTCCAGCTAATGGGCAGGGCATAGATACGCCCTTCTATGTCGTCAGAATACCAACCGAGTCTTTGATGATTCGATAAACTTCCTCCTTTGTGCCGGGGTCTTCCCGTCATGCGTTTTTTGATGGCTTCAGCGTCGTTCTTGTTTTTCCCTTTCCATCCTGCTCCTTTGTCGGCGTCGTGTCCCATTCCGTTCCCAGGTGACCAGGTCGACGTATGTCTTTACTCTTAGTGTCGTTCGCTCTCCTTCTCCTGTTCTCTGTGTTCATTATTTGTATATATTCTTTCTTGTGTCTGCTTGTTATCTCGTTCTATTGTCCGCGCTCTTGTTATCTCTGCCCCGCTGTGTTTGTTATTCTGTCTGCTTTTTGGTTCATAGATCTCTGGCACGGACGCGGGGTCGGCTGCCTTGGTCTTTTCGTGTTCTTTCAGCGTGTCAATCGATTCGGATACTACCCAGCGCCCGTGCTCAGTGACGGAGGGAAAGAAATTGTGTCCTGGACCGTTTGATGGTCAGACGGGGATCGAACCAAAGCCTTCGCGTTATACAACCGCCTCGCTCCTCATCCGCTCGTGTCCATCAATTCCTTCTCTTTCACCGCGTTCCACACAGCCTACAGGATACTTGGTGCCCTTGTTTAAACCACATACTAGGGCGATGAATTGAAGACATCATTGCGTTCTTTGGGGAAGGATCATACTAAGGGGTACAGCCTTCCTGATCAACAGGATTCCATTTACTACTAGGTCGAATCCTACTATGGCCGCGCAGAACTTCGGAAATACAGCTAAGCATTAGCACCCTTCTTTGAACGCGTCTTGATGCCACCAGATGGACACCCTGCCAGCATCGTTTCTGCTTCTCTTACCCTGCGGGCAGATCGTCGAACGGTTTGTATCGCAGTGCATACCGTTGGACGATCTTTTGGTCCGCCTCGATTGAGACTTTCTTAGTTGTTCAACCTCAGTGGTCTTTCAGGTGGGGTTGTCTGGTCGAGCGGATAATCCACACTGTAACATCGTGAAGTTGATTTGGTTTTGTCCTTTCCAGGGCACAGGTATGCCACCGGGACCGCGAATAAATTTCCATCGTGGCGAGTCGGTCAAGCATTAGGTGAATGACAGCGACTTTTTTAGACTGCTCTTCAGAGTCCAATGGCTGTGTTCCACGCTCCTCTTACTTGGCTGCGACGTCCTGTTGGAGCTTGAGGAATTCTAGGTATCCAGGTGAAAGACAGCTCAGTGTACCGCTACAGCCGTGCGCATACTGTCATTTTGGACCGCCTGGCGCATTTCTCCCGGAGTCATCTGGTCTACTAGCGGTCTGAGACCCATCCATTCTGAATCCGTCTTAAGTATTTGTTTTTTACTCCTGTTCATTAAGGAATGTCAACTTTTTGAGTGAAGGAAAGTCTTTCCTCTACCTCACCCTCTAACGTCTCAGCGTCCTTCTTGCTGGATGTGAACGTGGTCGTGATGTATGAATTTTTTGTTGATTGGTGTACCTCAAGCACGTCTAGTCCAGTGAATTAGCGTAGGCGGAATCAATATTGTAACATTGTAACTAGATGTTCATTCAGGACGTCGTGGGGCATTGGTTTCATTTTGTGAGCGGGAAAGAGCGGACCAAGGAGTGGACCCATCACCTTCTTCACATTTCGACTACGACCATGCTTAGCTACGGACAACGCACTGATCCATGCTTCAGGGTACAGGACCTTACAAGCCTACGTAAGTAGCTCGCCTAGTACTCGGCTTGATTCTAAAGGGGCTCATATTTTTGGTTTACATCGCTCAGCCTTATCGTTTCCTTGGTTTATGGCTCCAAAGATCAAAGAACCGCAATGAAAGAGCAGGAAGAAGACGATTTTCGATCAGAGCTTTTGCGGCCCGGTGAGATTCCCACGCCACAAGCGCGTTATGAATTGTTCCGGTTTCTCTCTCCTGCTCTTTGATCACTAACGTCCTTTCCGTTATCCCGTATGTCGGCAGACAGGCCTTTGAACCTTTCTTTCACATCTTCAAACTACTTACCAGCATTTTGGGCATTCGACGCTAGCAGCGCCAGAAGGACTTCCTGACCAGCAACGTTGCCGCTTCTCTCATACCGCGGACAGATCGTCGAACGGTCTGTATTGCAGTGTATTTTGGTTATTGTTTTTGGTCCGCCTTGATTGGGACTTCCTTGGTTATTCAGCTCCAGTGGTCTTTCGGGCGGGGTTGTCTGGTCGAGCGGATAACCCACATGTCTTCGTCGCGTAGTTGTTTTGGTTTTGTCCTTTCCAGGGCACAGCCGAACTTCGTCGTGTCTTTTCTTTGTGCCTTCCGAGTTGACCATGTTACCAGGACCGAGGATGAATCGGCATCGTGCCAGTGGCGAGTTGGTCAAGCGGCTAGCTATTGATAAAATGTGGGCAATGTAGGTTTTTTAGACTGCTCTTCAGAGTCCAATTGCTTTGTTCCACGCTGCTCTTGCCTTGGCCGCGACGTCCCATTGGGGCTTGAGGAATTCTAGGTATCCAGGTGAAAGACGGCTCGGTGCAGCCGTGAGCATACTGTCCTTTAGGACCGCCTCGCGCATTTCTCCCGAGTTCATCTGGTCTAGCGGTCAGAAACCACATACATAGCCTTTATCTCTATTCGCTTTTTCCTCCTCTCCGTCTCGCAAGGCATGAGTGGAGAAAAGTCTTTCCTCCACGTGAAACGTCTCAGTGTCGCTGTCTATGAACGTGTTCGTGCTGTATCAGCACGTCTAGTTCAGCAGATGAACCAGATGTTCATTTCAGATCATGTTGGCATTGGTTTCTTTTTTTTTGGAGTGGGAAAGAGCGGACCCATCACTCTCTTCATATTTCGCTTGTCTTTTAACTACGACCATGCTTAGCTGTACTGATCCATGCTTCAGGGTACAGGACCTCGTTACAAGCCTATGTAGCTCATCTGGTACTCGGCGTGATCATTGCGAAAAGTGGCACATATTTTTGGTTTACATGGCTCGGCTTGGTTATCCTTCTCGGGGCTTTTGTAGAGGGTGTCTGGTTCACCGGATCGGTCACGTACTCTTCGGTTGTCAGTTGAGCAGGTAGATCTAAAATTTTAACAGTTTTCGTCAGTCGGGAGGCTCGTGTCTTGGCTTTTGACGATGCCCTCTCAGAGGTCACACCTGAACCAAACCTACATCGTTGGGAGTTGGACTGAGGGAGTAGCAGCTCGTTGGTCAAGCGGCTAGCTGAGTATGGCGTTCGTAAGTTTGATTTTTTCTTCAGGACTTGACTCGGACTCTTCGCCGAGGTGAATGGTCCGGAACGATTCTTAAGTATCTTTCTTGACCTGCATTCATGTCGACGGAAGCCTCTTTCGCTTACCAGCTATGAGGCTCGTGAGGCATCGACAGAGTTAGTCACTTCTTTTGGTCGGCCCACGAGAGAGCCAGCAGTGGCTATTTCGATTGCGTCGGGTACATACACATGAAAGCTTTGCGTTTCACCTTGTCCATGAGGAATGATAATTTGAAGGCTGATGCTGTTAAGTCAATCGACCACTTGAGGGAGCGAGCTCAGGAGCAAGGCAGGAAAAGATGCCGTCGGCATCGCGCGCCGATATTCCCGACTGTCACTGCCTATTTTCTCCTTCGACTTTACCCACCACCAACTCGAAATTTTGCGCCCCAACCCGATGTCAGCGTCGACGAGTTGGAGAATAAGCTGCGACGGATGAGCCTAAAACAGGCCGAGGCTTCGGATGAGGAGAACGGGAGATTTCTTATAATGGAAACGAGGCTGGCTGAGCAGAGGAGGAAGTTTGAAAATGAGAAAAGGCAATTTGAAGCCGAAAGGCGAGAGGTGTCTTTATTCGTTTATTCGCATCCTACAGCGCTAACCTTTTCGTCCAGCTTGAAAACCGTGTCTGGGTTGCGGAACACAAATCCGCTGAAACTCTTCGCCGCAATGACGACTTGGAGATGGAAATTGAACAGCTCGACCGGGCACTTGCAGACGCAGTCAAGCTGATCGCCCAGCGCGTCGGCCTTCAGGATGCCCGCATTGCGCGTAGGGATCAAGTCATAGCCGACCAGGATAGCTATATTGCGAGCCTTAAAGAGGACACGCGTGCTATGATACAGCAAAAGGACGAGGAGATTGCGGCGTTGAAGGCTTCCTCTGCCGCGTATTTCGCCTTCGTTGCCGGAACCGTCTGCACGACATGCCGTGCACGCTCAACACCCTTCTCAACACTCCTCCCACGACGAACAGTATGCTCCTTCTCGTTTCCTATTCGCCCACTACCCTCAGCAGTCTGTTTCTTCTGCCTACCAACGCGACGACTACCGCCAGCCACAATACTATCATGGTTATGCTCAGCTCTCCTATCCTTCCCAAACTCCTTCTATTCAGGATGTGTCCATGGACTAATGGGAGGCTTTTTGTATTGCCTCGATGGGTATTAGGGTGGGATGGGCACGACGACATCCATGTCCTCGAGGTCGCCGGAATGCCATCCAGGTCGCCAGACTTGAAGGACTCGCTTTCGTGCATCCTCCCTTTTTTGACGCTCGGCATTCCGAATGGAACTCGACGCAAGGACGCACCAGGGACTTGACGACGCTCCGCGTTTTGGAGCAGGGCACGCCGCCCTCGTAGGTCGCCAGCCTTCCAAGTCTTTGACTCGAGCAACTCGCTCCCGTGTTTACCGTACCGTCTCCTTCCATTTTGCCCTTCTTTTGCGCATCCATCTCCGCCATCGACTGAATCGAATTCAAATGACACACCACGACGCTCCTTCTACAGGGGTATTACCCAAGGGCCCACTGGCAAGTTCGCGTCCCATTCCGACGTTAGCGTCGACGAGTTTGGGAATGGACTGCGCAGGATGAGCTTAACACCAGCCGATAATTCAGACGTATGGAATGCGAAGTATTCGATGCTTGCCGAGGAGAAGAGGAAGTTTGAGGAAGAGAAAATGCGCCGTGAGGCGGACAAGCGAGAGGTGTGGCTATCCATTTCGTCGCATTCTGCAGTGCTAACGTTTTCCGCATAGCATGAACCCTTGTCTGGGTGGCGGAGCATAATGCCGCCGAACGCCGCCGCCGCTGTGAAGAATTGCAGAAGCGTGGGCCTTAACCTTCAGGAGGAACATCTTGCGCAGAAAGATAAAGTCGTCGCAGAGCGAGATAGCTAGATCGCCAGTAAGACGTGCGCGCTATTATTCCCTGAAGGACGAGAGATTGCAGCCTTGAAGGCACAGTCTGCATCAGAGGACATGCGTGCTAAATACCTCATTCATCCTGAGCAGTACCCTTCCCTCCTCTCAATACGCCACTAGTTCCCGGCACGAGCAGTATCATCCTTTCCGCTCCCTCTACCAACTTCACCCAGCGCATGCTTTTCCTCGGCACCCTGTTAATTCACAGCAAGCGTCTTCCTCCCAAGGCGATGTTTACAGCCGGTCGCAATCGTACCATGCTTATTCGCAGGCCGCCTTTCTTTTACAGGCTGCTCCTGCTCTGGACGTGTCCATGGGCTGGTCGTCAGAGATATGGAAGCTTCCGTCGAGACTGTCTTCACCGACGCTCAGAAGTCCCAGGCATCCACCACCTGGACACAACCACAATCCATACAATCAGTCGATAAAGCTGCCTATCGGGCAGTCATCGAACAGGGTTCAGGTGTTTGTGCCGTACATGAAGCGGAAGATGAGATGCTTATTGGGACTGGGAGCCCTTGACGTGACGTATCATGCGGAGGAGAAAAGAAGCTCGAGAGACTTGAAGATGATGGGACGCGGATGTCCTCGAGGTCGTTAGAACACCCTCTAGGTCCAAGGACCTGAACGACTCCCTTTCGCGCATCCGCACCTTTTCTTTCTGACTTACTTGGCAATGCGAACTAGACGCTAGGATACACAAGGAACTTGACGCTCCCAATGTTGGAGTAGGGCACGCCGCTCTCACAGGTCGTAAGAACATCGACCAGGTCGCAAGACTTAACGACTCGCTCTCGTGTTTGTGATGCTGTCTGTTTCGTTCGCCCTTCATCCTTACCACGCATCCGATTCGCTGCCTCCCACCCTTCTACACCGACACTTGACAACGCTCTAGCGGGCATAGACACGCTCTCATAGGTCGTCGGAATACCACCCCAGTCTTCGATGATTCGATAAACTTCCTCTCTTGTGTTGGTATCTTCCGCTTTGTGCGTTCCTCTTGGCAATGTGTACCTCCTGCTCTTGTATAGATGTTTTCTTTGTCGTGGTTCATTTCGCATCCCGGTCGACGCGTGCCTTTCTCTTTATCCCTGTTGTTTGTGTTGATTATTTGTATATATTCATCGGACTTGCTTGTATCGTCTTGCTGTGTTTTGTATACTGTTGTGTTATCTCGTTCTGTTGTCCGTCTTGTTATCTCTTTGCTATTGTAATATTGTCTAGTTGTCTGTACTTTCCTCTGTACCTTACTGTTTTATAGTTTTGTCTTTCCTCTGTATCTTTCTGTGTTTGTTATTGTGTCTAGTTTTGTGCTTTGCTTTTGTTCGTAGAAATATAGATATCGGGCGCGCGGATGTTGGTGCCTTGGTGTTTCTGTGTTCTTTTAGTGTGTCAGCTGGAGTCTTTTCTTGTGGCGCATTTATTACATTCGAAAACAGCCTGGTTGACGTTATGTACTGAGGAAAACATTGAGAAGTGAACAGTTCCACAAGAGTAAAGAGTCCTCCAGCAGGTCCAAACACAGTAAGTAGTGACTTCTACCTGCCTCCTTAAATGGTACAGTATATCCGGAAGTCACATTGTAAGGATTCTACTGTGAAAGATTACATGTACTGCATCTGGAACTCTACTAGTACATCACACCCTTCGGTGCACATACCGAGGTACATCCCCCGTTCCGCGTAACCCTTCAGCCCATCGGCTAGAATAGCAGCTTCCGATGTCCAACGACGAGTCTTTGCCTCAACTTCTGGATCAACATCCTCCCAATCCCGCTCGTCCGTCACTACATGCCAGTGCAAGTCGAATATAGCGGTGCGACGTCCCAACGGCTTTTCACCATCGACGCAAAATTGGCGGCATCCAATTGGAATTCTCCTTCGAAAAGCAGGGATTCTAGCCAGGGAGCGCAAATGTCGACTTGCCCCGGCTGGACATGGAGACTTTGGAACGCCGCGTCGCTGAGACCGGACGAAATCCTGGTGAACTCCACGTGAGAGATAGTAGGGGTTGTCCGGAAGAATGCATCCACATCTGCAGGTGCGACGGGGCCATGGTCATACGACAACACGGAGAGCGGACTGCGCGAGCGCTGCAGACAAATAAGGAGAGCATGAAATGTGTCGACGGTGTCAGGCTTGTCAGCTGGGACAGTAGTACCGCATGTGGAGACATAAAGTTGATCCAGTGTGGGAAAGGAACACTGTTCGAACAGCTGGCGAAGGGGATGTGCATTTTGACCGAATATCGCTGTTTCCGATATATTAACGGTTAGGGAGGTGATATGAGCGCATACGATCGGATCGAGTCCGACACGGAGGGGTAGCTTTGAGCCTGAATTCATGGAGAACGTACCGTCTTGGAGATTATTTGCAGCCTCAAGGCCCTCCAAGGCGGTGTGGATACTAGCATGTCCCCAAGCTGAATGACGGATGATTTGGCACCAAGGGATTCCAATCTGAGTACCAATCGCGCGACCAGTCGTGTCGAAGACAACCAACTTTGTCGCTTTGTCGAACAGCTTTATGGGCGGAAGATTTGTTGCGTCGGCGCTTACAAATAGGTAACGCAGCGACTTGAAAGCGTCACGAAGAGGGTAGAGACTAAGCATCATCGACGGGGACAAAGTGAGCGATAGGGATCTGATACGGGAGCAGATTTGTTCCAGCAAGGTCATAACCAATGGAGGAAGTGGCTGCTCATCGCGATCGGCGAGGGTGGAGTGGATTTTGATGTCCAGCTCAGCGTGGGCACTTCGGTTTATACGGCGAATGAGGTTCCACGCTGCACGTGAATTGGCGGTTCGGAAGTTGGTGGCTCGCGGGTCGATGTAAATTTGAGACCAAAGCGTAGGAGATTGGAGTACGACACGCCTCCATCGTTTGCAGACGAGCTCAAAGGCTTCGAGCTCAACATCTTCGTCATCCGTATGCATCGCCGTATGTCCGTATGGAAACGGTAATAATATGGCAATCCCAAGGATGTCGGTTAGGATTTCGGGAGGAAGTCGTCTAATCGGCGCTTTGATTTTGCTCCTACGGTCAAGAGCACGCGACAGTTGGCCATGATGCACGTCCAAACGGCCTAGTTCTCCCTCCACCTTGTCCAACTCAAGACGGAGAGCGTTCCGGAGCCGCATAAGCTTTTGGGACGCGTCTTCCGTCTTCTGCATCTGTGACTGTAGAATGGGTATGCTGCGGTTGATCACATCCTCTTCTTCGCTGGTGGGACATTCATTCCCGCTAGCAACATGACGAAGAGAGGGATGACTGTCGATGGCATCGGGAAAGGCCAATGGAAGATGCCAGTCGGGACCAAGGTGGTTTGCGCAAGGACAGCCGGACGCGCTATCACAGCATCGCCACGCGTCTTCAAAGGCTTAGAAAAATGTATAAGTACAGTGGTGGCATAGCTGGTCTCTATACTTACAGAAAGGCATGTACAATCCCCCGTTCTCTGTCGAACTGGCGCTTGAGATGAGCGTTGGAAGAAAAATTGATGGGCCGCCGAGATGCCGGATGTCTTCAGATTCTGACGACAACCAACAAAGAATATTGCGATAGATAGTAAATCACCTGTACTTGTCGAGATCCTCTACTAATTCATCACACCCCTCCGTGCATATACGAAGATGCCATCCAAAATCTGCAAAATCACCCAATGCATCAGTAAAACGATAGGGTTGTCCCGGTCACTTTATCCCGGGCCCGGACATCCCTGGCATCCCCTGCCCTGGGATCAGATCTCTGGCGGGTCCCTGCCCTGGAACGTGTTTCCCCGGTGTTCTCTGGATATAGCGAGGTCTCTGAGAATATGCAGACCATGTACTAACATTGATGTTGACTATTGTGAGGAAGACTGTTCATCTGTGTCATATAAGCTATCGAGCTCTTCCCTCCGTAATGAGCGCAGACGGGTACCGATTGACCGACTCGGACTCATGCGAGTGACAGACGAGACTTGTCAAAATATCTCCAAGTCCTTCAGGTACACGCACATGTGATGTTCATGGCGGGAAAAAATAATTAGAACTCCGCCGCTTTCCAACCCTCCAACACGACTCTCGAGTCTCGACTACGATGGTCCCACCAGAGTCGCCGACCGCATCACCGGACCTTCGCCTGCAAGCTCTCCAGCAGGTAAACTGACAACGGTCACGCCTGCTCCGATGCATACCCTCGTGCTGCCCACGGAAATCTCACGGGCTGGAGGACTTCGTCACCTGAACGCCGCGCTGTTTACTGACAGGCGGCGTCGTCAAGGTGCGCGTCTTTCTTGCTTTATTCTGGTATGCCATGGATGCTAGGTCCCCAGGCTCCAGCACCACGGCGAAGGCGCAAGGACGACAATGACGACCGCAGCCGACAATCATAGCACGACGGCAACAAAGGACGTACATCAAGGCTGGAGCCATCATCACCATCACGGCCTCTCCTCGCAACGCGCTCTATGAACGGACCGTACGTACTCGCAGCCACAACACAATGCGAAGCCCGGTGGTGGTTGATTCAAGGTGCGTCACCCTTTCATATTCCCTTTTCGCATACCAACATGGTACACAGCAACTATCCTTTTCCGCTCGTTCATACCGGATATTCCGCACCTGGCTCCGACCGAAGCAAGAGCCTAGATGGAATAGTCACTCTTGTACGTCCTCGTCATCCATCCATATACTCGTTCTCCCTAGTCCTAACTCGTGCCCCAGATCTTTTACGTTGTCGAAGGCTTTGTCACTCTCAGGGTACACCAACCGACTACACCGTCCACGCAGGCGATATGTTCCTACTTGGGTGCGTTTCTGCCTCTGCATCTCCCTCCTCCATAGCTAACAAGCATGTGGATATAGGAAACCTCTACAGCCTCGAAAACCTCGCCACCGCACCCTCGCGGCTCATATTCTGCCCAGCACGCGAAGTCACATCCCACTCCTTCGACCTTGACCCGCTGCGCTTTAAAAGGCTGCCCTAGGGGATGACGACGTCCGAGGCATTTGTTCTCCTCGAGTGGCTCGTTGAGTGTCTGCTTAAGCACTTCCTGACATATTGCAAGCTGAGTGTGTTGTGGAGTCGCCGCGTGCAGATGCTGATATGGTAAGCCTCGTCTGCAACGAGCTGGCGGCGTATATACGTACTAGTCTTATGTGTAGAGTAATGTGTAGAGGAATCAATGAATTGATTTGTTATGAATTTCTATATTATGTGGCGTAGTAGAACAATTAAGCTGTCGGAGGTATAGTACAGGCATTCCACAGGGAGCTAACAGGGATGTCTGGGGGATGACCTGCATTCCCGCAGAGATCAATTGCATCCCTCCGGGGAAAGGTACCCTACCCACCAGAGACCATGTGTCCCGGAGTGATGGGCGATCTTTGGCTTCCCTAGGATCTCTGCAGGGATGCTAGGGATGTGAGCTTCCCTTCAGAGATCCCAGGGAAAACCCCAACGTTTTACTGATGTGCCTCCATAAGGATAGCTCCTTCCGATGCCCAACGCTCTTTCTTGGCTTCCAAAACGGTTTTATCGTCTAACTCCCTAGCTCTAGAGTGGAAAAGGGAGGGCTTGTCATGCACTTCATGCCAGTGCAAGGTAATGGAAGATAGTGGTGCAACATCCCAACGACTATCCACCATTGCTGCAAAATTCTCGGCATCAAACTCCAACTCCCCTTCTAGAAGAATAGATTTCAGTTGAGGGGCCCACACGTCGACTTGACCCGGTCGAATCCAGAGACTCTCAAAGGCCGCGTCGCTAAGACCGGACGAAACCCTTGTAAATTGAACACGCAATATAGTACGGATCGTGCGAAAGAGCTCGGAAACATCCGCAGGTGCGACTGGACCGTTGTCGTATGTCAACACAGCGAGACGGCATTGAGAGCGCTGAAGACAGAGAAGGAGAGCGCGGAAAGTTTCCGGCGTGTCGCGCTCACGATCTGGCTCCCAAGTGCCAGCTGTGCCGACGTGAAGCTGATGCAATGCAGGAAAGATGCATTGCGCAAACAGCTGCTGGAGGGGATGTGCATTTTTGTTGAGGTGCGCATAGGGCTGGATACCGTGACCGTTTTTCGGTCGAGACGGTACCGTCTTACGGTCACGGTGTCCGTACCGTGAACGCGTTGTGCATGGACCCTACGGTACGGTCACGGTACGCCCAAGCACCGTAAGGACCCGTCAGATACGGCCGTCTCGGCCGTTTTACGGTTACCTTCAGGCACCTTACCTAGCCAATTACGAAGCAGATTCAGTCAATCCACACGCTTTCATTGAATAGCCGCCAATTTCCAAGCAAGCGAATGAAATTGGAATGAAATGACAAGGACGGCGTTGCCATTTTGAGACGTGTGAGTATGCGGGCCGCATACTTCCCACGGTTCCCTCTTTGCTTCAAACCATCATCAAACGCTGGCAGGACCGCGTCTGTGAGGATTTCTACTCTCAAAACTTCGACAGAGCGATGTAGCAAAGCTCCATGAAGATTATTTATACAATTTCACATAATTGACGCGTCCAGTCACCCTAAACACACTCTACGCCACCATATATGCAGGGCGTTCTGTGGAGCTTCCAAGCACGCAATTCTCTGATCACCATGAGCCAATCCCTCCTCTCCGATTTGCGCCATGCCTTCGGTTTTAAGACGAGCAATAAGTTCGCCAGATTCGTTATGGACAACGATTCCCCCCTCGACAATGGGCGTCGCGCGCTGGACCAACCCTCCTCTCGTGATGCGTCAACTCGCCGCGCTACTCGTATGTCCCGTGTATGTTAGTTTTGATGACCGCCGCACTGACCTGTAACCTCGCCCCGTGAATCTACGCAGTTCTTACCGCCTCATCCTCGACATCCGTCTTGAACTTCACACTAAAATGGGTTCTCTCTTCTCCTTGTCATGTCTGTGCCCGCCTTTAAAAAATACATCCGTATAACGTCCGTTTCGGCCGTTTTATGCATCGTCCGTACCGTCTGAGGTCTGGGATTCGTGAATTCGGTCCGTTTGACTACGGTACCGTTACCGTGTTCGGGTCGCCAACTTACGGCCGTACCCGTTACGGTACGGTATCCAGCCCTAGGTGCGCAGAGCGCCGCACGCACACTTGTAGATAGACGAGACAAGCGCATGTCATTGGATCGAGTACAGGGCGGAGGCGTGCCTCGGAGATACCTTCAATTGAGAAAACAGCCACTCGGAGGGTGGTAGCAGCTTCGAGTGACTCCAGAACGACATCAATATCAGCACTATAGGGAGCGGAGTGGTATATAATTTGGTGCCAAGGGATACCGACGCTGCTAGGGAGACCATCCCTTGTGTTATAGACAGCTAGCATGGGGGCTTTGTCGAACAGGTTTACGGGGACAACATCCTGACATTTCAGTCAACTTGTTCCAACAAAATGCCATCGGGATGACACCGTTGGAACAGCTTGTTCCAACATGTAGCTACAAGTATTTGGGGTATACGGTACCACAATACATACTATATACATAAACCTAACTTTAGACTCCTCATTCCAACCCCTCGTTCCAACACCTCGTTCCAACATCTCGTTCCAACATCTCGTTCCAACGCTCTTCCAAGACCTCATTCCAACAGTCTGTTCCAACGATTCAACAATGATCCGATACTACGTTGCAACAGACCGCGTTGGAACGACGTGTTCCAACGAATATGTTCCGTCAAAGATGTGTTCCGATACCATCATGCAGCATGACGCGTCCCAAGGTGTAGCGCGACCGATCACGCACTCCTGTCTATTCCCGGTGCCGTGTTCAGCTTGAGATTCCTCGTCGGCCATCACAATACGTGCCACCCAGTAATAGCCACTCAACTGTCTGCCACCTATCGTAGTCAGTTGTCCTACTCATGATGTCAGAGTAGTAACAGAAGTGTTCTCGGAGGAAGCTCACCGTGTTTGGGCATCAGTCTCGTAGGCAGCGCATGGAGTGAAAGGGACTGCCGCCACTCGCGAGGGTCTCAAGTGATGGGGGGAAGGCAAGTGTCATTCTGGTCCTGCAGAAACAAAGGCCTTTGTTCACGATTTGCCAAACACTGGCATACACCGACCTTTTTGTTTCTTTCTCTCGAACCACCACCAGTCAGCTTCCCTTGCCTCGACCTCTCGATACCCCCAGGCTCCGGCGACTTTTGGCTCTGACTCAAGGACTGAACATGGTAAGAGACGAAGAGACGAAGAGACGAAGTGACACCGCCGGCCATCATCTCCGACATGAATTCTTACTCCCTTCTGCGCCCGTATCCTGGACTATCCCAACTGGAATCGCCGCGGAAATGAAGCCCAGAGCGTCCTCGAAGATCCTCTGCGAGAAAAAAAAACGAAAACGAAAAAAACCTCTTCCCTCCGCTTGAATCTGCTTCGCGTTGTACCGGTAGCGGTTCAGCCTCCGCTTCTTAATGTGGTCTTGACCGCGAAGTCGGACACATGCTCTCTGTGTTCTGTCCTACAAGTCAGACGTCTCATCAAGACGAATTGTTACCGCCTTGTTGCGGGGCATTCCGCCCGGGTTCGGGTTTCGCGGCCGAAGTCCTGCCTGGTGCGCATACATGTGCTCATCGGACGAGTTCGGGAAACGATGCGCCCTTGTCTCGATGCGGTGGCGCCCCGCAACATCAACGACTTCGACGTTGAAATGTTCTCGAGCACCTCTTTGACTTCATCTTCTTGATCCATACCTTATTGGCTGGGCCGCAGCCTCGCTGCAACGACTGTTTATCTATTGCTAAGTGGTCTGGCTCTTCGTAAAAGGTACCAGGTCTACGGCCTGAAAAACGGTGAGCTCGTCTGGTATACTTCCAGAGAGGCAAGTGTTGGGGTGGTGGCTCTCACTTGCTAACAATGCTTGCACCCATCAATGGGAACCATGGCGGTTTTCTACCTTCCTACCGACCGACAACTGACTTCAACTGCAGGCTGAATCAATGTACGATTCAAACGAGGTCATAGGATTGAACGCGCTGAAGATTATGGTTGGAACGCGGGCACAGGTGTCCTGTTGGAACGGGGTTGTGGGTACATGTCGGAACACGGTTGTGTGATGTGTTGGAAGACACTCGAGGTTTATCGTTGGAACATGGTCGAGATTTATTGTTGGAACGTCGCGTTGGAACGCTGTGTTGGAACGCCGCGTTAGAACGTCTGGGTGCTGGAACAGTTTGGCCTATCGATAGTATATCGGTCTAGGGAGGCGCACATTGGAACGGTACTTACGACGCGTTGGGACAGCAATTTACTTAGTCGTGTACATACATTAGACTACGCTAATGGATACCCGTGTTGGAACACCATGTTCCAACACTGCCATCTCGATGGCATTTTGTTGGAACAAAATGACTGAAGTTTCTGCAACATCAGTTTCGCCCTGGTATAGAGTAAGTTCATACAAGGAGTTGAAAGAGTCACGAAGAGGGAGGAGGCCTTGTATCATAGATGACGGCAGGTGGAGGTCGAGGTATTTGATACGCGGGCAGATGCGCTTCAATAGGGTGAAAAGAATGGGGGGAAGTTCGGAGTTCTTGTTATGATCGCCGACTATATCGCAGTCCAGCTCAAGGTCCAGCTCAAGCTGGCCACTATGGACTATATGCCTAACAAAGGTGCGAACTTGGGGTGTATGTTTCGATCGGAAGCGGGACTCGTCCACTTTAACGATTAGGTGGCACCAAAGTATGGGAGTGTTGGACACGATCTGTATCCATTTTCGGCAGACAGCCGCCAAACTCCCACCCAATGCTGTACCTAAAACTAATTTCTAGCTCTCCCAGCACAGCCTTGGAATACATTCCCAGCTGTATCCCAGACCCCATCCATAAGAGGCCCAAAACTAATTCTGACCCCACCTGCGTAAAGTAGTAGGGCCTCCAGAGCGCATTCCCAATTGGGCTGGATGGGAGGGATGACATCATTGAGGGCATGGGTAGGGTGATGTCATAGATAGATAATGGGTAGGATGATGTCATAGACAGATGAAAGGAATGACGTCATAGGATCAATAGATCAGATTTTGATGGGATGTGGGGGTGAGGTGGGGTAGGCCCTATTAGGGCGCATTTTTGATCAGGTGATCACTGGGCAGGATGG
>QLPD01002213.1:0-11847 GCA_003314085.1 Hymenopellis raphanipes
TCAAATATGTTCCCTTTTACATGAAGCTGACGCGTTTTCGAATGTTCCTTGGAGTACGTCTCCCTTCCGCTGAACGTTAGCCTATCTTTTAACACATGCATTTTAGGGTGAATTACTGTACTTCTCAATTTTCGGCACACGATTCATGCATCCCATGATTGAGAAGGTAGGCACTCGCACATACACCGTATACATTTCTTGTTCTTATTCTCACAGTCCGGTAAACGCTACATCCGAACTACCGGTCCAGAGGAGTATCATGACGCGTTAATGCCTTCGTATAGTCAGCAGTTTACGCCTCATCCTCACACGAGCTCACCTGACCGCTCCAGAGCTCGGCTGCAGGAGGATAATTTTCGATACCAACTACCTAGCCGCGTTACATCGTCCCAATCTAACACTCAATTGGAACGGGATTGACCGCATCGTCGAGGATGGTATCATCACCAAGACAGGTAGTTTCTGTTGTCTTTACGTTCATTCGTAGTGGGCTCACTACGAACAGGAGAGAAGTTTGTCTTCGACGTTTTGATATTTTCGACTGGCTATATTGCCGTATGTCATCTAAGCCTCTACTCTGCGCATACATTGACTATTCCCCAGGACGACTTCCCCTTCCGCGTGAAAGGACTGGACACAACTGTGAAAGACTATTACGACGCGTCCGGCGGACCCAAGGCGTATCTTGGTACAACAGTTCCTGGATTCCCCAACCTCTATTTAGTTTCAGGTCTGCAGCGCAATCTACGTCTCGTGGATCCCGTTCTGATAACAGACTGCTAGGCCCAAACACGACGACGGGTCATACGTCTGTTATCTTTACTGAAGAGGTTCAGGTAAGACGGTCATGTCCATGGCCCACGGCTGAGAACTGACGTCCGTGGACAGATTGACTACATCATCAAGATGATCAAGCCAGTCCTCGACGGTCGAGTATCGGCGTTTAACGTAACGCATGAAGCAACTGACGCTTACAACGAGAAGATTCATGCCCGACTAGGAAGAAGCGTCTTCATGGATTGCGTGTCTTGGTATCGCCGCAATAGAGATGGAAAAGTGACAAGCATTTTCCCTGGTGCCGGCACCCTCTTCTACCTATGGCTGCGTCGCGTGGATTGGTCCCATTACCAGACAATTGGCGGAGATCAGGGACAGTGGGCAGCGACGTTGAGGAGAGAAGCGCGGAATCGCCTATCCAGGATCATGGCGATACTGCTGGCTGTACCGTTGATAGTACTGGTAGCTGTATACGCGCCGAGCAGCAAGGTAAGACCTTGACATCACCCTAATCAGTATCTGATCTACCTTCGTAGGACGTACGACGGATCTTTTTCCAGACGCCGCTGTACGGCCCATCTTCTATTTACACCCATTAAGCACACGCCGTTTGTATTAAGCACGACTCATGACACATCTTTTCACGCCCCAACGTCACATGGTCATTCGAGAGAGCATATGAAAGCTGAATTCGAAGCAATCGGTACTCCTTACCCGACAAATGATTCCTCCAACTGCACCCGCAGCCGTTATTACAGAATTTGGAAGCGAGCTCGCCTTGAAGAATGATTGGCCAGTGAAAAAGCCTGAGGACCTCGCTCCTGGAGAATGCCTCGTTAAGATCGACTACGCTGGTGTCTGCCACTCTGATCTCCACATTCGAAATGGAGAATGGTCTAGGGATATTGGACTTCCAAAGGTTGGCGGACACGAGGGCGTCGGTCGTATTGTAGCAATCGGGGCCAACAGTGGCAATCCGGCCGTGAAGATTGGGGACAGGGTTGGGCTTAAATGGCTGGCGTCAGTTTGCATGAAGTACGTTCTGCCTTTTCCCTAGTCACGTTCTTACCAAACAAGTTGTTCATGCTAGGTGTGAATACTGTCGGCAGAGCAACGAGTCGGGTACGCATTCTTCTTTCAGCATCGAAAAGGAAGGGCTCGATCATGTCGCCTCAGCGTGTAGTTCGCCAATGGTTCATGGGTACACGGTCCACGGAACCTTCACAGAATATGCGGCAAGTGAAATGATGTTCAAATTAACCTTGGTGACACTACACAGGTTGCTTATGTCGACTACGTGACCCCAATTCCTGAAGGTATCGAAAGTGCGGCGGCAACGCCAATTCTATGTGCAGTGGGTGTGACGATGTCCTTTAACGAGCTCATAGTACTAAACGATTCCCATTTGTAAGGGCGTCACCATATACAAAGCGCTTCTACAAACGAAACCGAGGGCCGGGAACTGGGTCGCTATCAGTGGAGCGGGTGGAGGATTGGGTCATCTAGGTACATCACCTACCTCCTTCGAGACCACCCCGTCCTTACAATCCTGTTGGCAGGAGTACAGTACGCACAAACAATGGGTCTACGCGTCATCGCCATCGGTATGTTCAGTTCTTCTTGTAGCTCTCTTTAGTTAACTACCGCAGACACGGGCGATGCAAAACGCGATCTTTGTTTGAAGCTTGGCGCCGAGAAATTTGTCGACTTCGCAACCAGCAATAATGTCGTTCAAGACGTGATGGATGCTGCAGAAGGACTAGGGCCTCATGCCGCTGTTGTCGCCGCTGGACAAGTTTGTGGCGTTCCATTTCCTTTTGCCTTGACCTACATTCTTCCTGCAGGCAGAACCATTTAATCAATCGTTGTTGTATTTACGGAAAACGGGCACTTTGGTCACCGTCGGGATGGCTTCTAGTGCTGCCACTTTGAGCCTTCCACACAACCTTATGATTTCGAAAGTGAGTCCCCGGGTTCTCCGTAATAACCAGGAGGACCGCTGACCTTACGAACCAAGTCACTCACTTGGATTGGCTCCGCCGTTGGGTAGGTCGTCAGGGCATCTTTCGGCGTTACGACTAACAAGAGCTAGGAATCGACAAGACGCCATTGAAGCGATGGCCCTCGCGGCGAGGGGCAAGGTTCGATGTAGCTATGAAATTCGTAATCTGGCAGATGTTAATCAGTAAGTCGAAGTATCTTCCAAGTAGAACAAGAGCGTTAATACCTTCCAGTGTCATGGCAGAGATGGAATCCGGGAAAATCGCCGGGAGGATCGTATTGAAGATCTGAACAATGTAGCATTTGTTGGCGGAGTGTTGCCAGATCCACAAAGTCGACCAAGAACAAGGCGGCATGTGTAGGACAGTATAATCGCAATGGGACATTATGTATCCTCACAGATTGATACGTGTTGGTCGTCGTGTACATGTTGCTAGACGAGTGACGACAGGTAACCCCCGTCCCGTCCGCTCGTTGCTTGATCATGGGCGGCATTCAACGTGCATCACGTCTCGCTGATACCGCGACACTTTTAAAAACCCAGACATCCAACACTGATGACCGTAAACGCGCCTGGTGCACCTCGACACTCACCCACAGCAACTTCGACTTGAGATGCATCTTCCACTATCCAGATTGATGCTGAGCATCATTTCGCTAGGATTGGCCACATCTGCTTTCGGAATGAGCATCGAGAGAAAGTGCTTTGAAAACAAAGATTGCCTCTCAGGAGACGAAACGGATTCACGTACCGATCGCATGTTATGTTGTCCTGTTCGAGGGGTAAGTCTTCGTGTATTTTACATCTGCACTGATAGAGCTCACGCTTCACTAGAGCGAAGATGGTAGCGGACTTTGCGGTACCAAAGCCATATGCGAGAGAATGTAGACCGAACGACGACAGCTCATGTATGCCAGTTCGTTTGAGGCCAAATATCAAGGGCATCGAAACCACTTGTACCGTGAAGTGTTTTCTCGCACTGCCACGTTTGATGGTAAGAAAGGAGATGGGTGAATGTGGCTGTGCTGGGTATCTTGATTGTTACCATCATGGCCTCAACTTTTAACATGGAAAAGACAAACTCAAGTGGAGAACCTTGCGCGTTATTCACTGCGCGGGGTCCGCCAGAACATCGTGTTGACATCGTAAGTTCCTTAAATAGACAATCAAAAGCGAAGGGGTGATGCTTAGACGACTCAAATTGCTGAATTTTAGGCTAGCCTGAATTCCGGCTAGCAGTTCAGCATATCAGGATTGTCGCCACACATTCTGATACGCTTTTTCCTGAGCGATCCGTTTACCCTGATCAGGTGTATCAACCATAGCTCGTTTCGAGGATCCGTGATGGCGCACTTCATCACAATTGCCAATCATCTCCAAAAGATGTCGATGAAACGAACTCTAGCCAACTCTAACCACGATTCAAACGGAAAGTGATGGGTCTACTTTCTGTGCTCCTCGTTCCCGCGCAGTATTCTCTTGATGCCACGCCATTCTGTGTCACTCTGCGTCTTTCTGACGCGGGGACCACCCCTGGACGTCCGTCGGACGTTCGAATTAGCGTAAGTAGGCGAGGATCAAGTCAGGGCAGTCACTCTATATTTAACCACCGCGCCCAGTTATTCTTAGAACTCCTCACCTCAAACGCGCGAACCGTATTTCCGTTGTGAAATGGCTGTACGCTTCACGGTACATATATAAAACGTCTCTCTTTCTCTTTCGAGTTGGTCATTCTACTTTCTACTTCTTCTTCGCCAATTCAATGTCGACCAATTACGCAGCAGCCTACGGGTACAACTCCCTCGCGGCGGCAGTCATCTTCGCCATCGCCTATACCCCGCTGTCGGCTTGGTTCGTTTTCAAAGCCATTTCCGACTTTACATGGATCTGGTTTATTTTGCATGTCTTTTCTACCAGTACGTCCTCGTTTCGATTGTTATCGACATGCTCATCCAAAAAACAACAGTTCGTGTTGTAGCATTTTCAATCCGCGCTATCGAGATTGGATCCGATTCCGCGGCCGATAACCTCACCCTGCTCATCGTTGACCAAGTCTTGCTCCTAGCAGGCTTCTTTGGTCTCTTGTACGGGGCGTACAGTACGGTTCTTGACCGGTATGTTTTCGACTTTCATTTCCCGCACTCTATTGACGCCTCCCAGGGAACACCTCCTCGACCTCCCACCGCCAAGTTTCCCCCCCGCCCGCAGGTTCATGAAATGGCGTCGCACGCTGTTCCATGTGACGGGCATGGTTGCCATCGCACTCGGCATCGTAACCGCTACACAAGCCCAGTCAAAGAACAGCAGCATGTCCCCCGATACAATCGCCTCCATGAGAAAAGTCAGCACAATCATCTTCCTGGCCCTCACGATCTGGCAGGCCCTTCAGACCTTGTATCTGTTGCAGCGCGAGAGAGAACGTGAGTAGTGTCCATCCGTTACACCAATTCAATTGTGACTTAATTGCGCCACAGGATCGAAGCATTTTTCGCCTGCCGATCGTTCCATCGGTGGCGTGCACGGCGCCTACATATTCGTGGTCATTTCCGCCCTGATGCTCATCCGCGAGGTATACTTTACGGCCACAGTCAGCGACCCAGCCAAACAGAAGGACGAGACCTACTGGTATCCTCTGGGGGCGCTGCCTGAACTTCTCGCTGCCGTACTGTTCTGTGCGCCAGGGCTTGTCCCGAATAGGAAGATCTTGCACAAGTACGAGCCCAGGTATCAGGTACCTATAGAGATGCACGCCTAGGATCGTTGTTTAGTATCCAGTCTTATTTATTTATTGATTTCCACATGACCGCGATGAGGGTATATGAGTCTAGGGTAGTATACTGTACTATTATGACCTCATCTTCGCACAATGCATAACGGCGGCCTGTGAAATGAGGAGTCGGGGGTACCATAACACATAACGCCCAAAATTTGGACCGAGGTAAGGCCTAAAAAGGAAATTTTCTGGGGCGGCGGCTGCCGCCGCCGCTCCCGCCAGCCCATATAAGGAAATTGGACCCTGAATGAAGAGCAACAGTTGTGAAGAGTATGCATAACGCATAACGCCCCATGAAGACAAGGTCATAATAGTACAGTATGCACCTGTAGCACGATTGGTTATACATAAATAACTGATCCCTGTACCGATTGGGGGACAAAAGGACTGAAATCAGTGAGAGCAAAGCGACTCAGGGCACATTTTCCAATTGGGATTGATCCTCAGCGAGGAAGGGTGACGCGCCCAAGCGAAACACGCTCAAGCAGTCACGTCCCTAAAGTGGCGGCGACGGCGGGCCACGGTTCTTGCACTTAGATCTCGTCCACTATCGATACGTAAGGCGATCCGTTGTATTGAATACTGATTTCAGCCATTGAGGAAGGAAGGAAGGAAGTCGATACACGGCATCTCACAGAGGAACGCCGGCGGCAGAGTACAGGCAAGTACGTAGTATCACACTAATAGAGTAGTACGACCCGCCCTTGTTACCACCTCATCTCCAATACGCCTACCCACATTAAATGACGCCAATGGCGCGGTAAAACATGGAACGTCTGGAGGCCACAAACCCAATCGCCCTATAATAATAAACGAGTGCCTGCTGCATGTCAGAGTAACAAACGGGAACACATAGCTTACAAGAAGCCATCCTAGGTAGGCCAGTACACGGGATGGTCGTAGGAGAACCCGAGCACGTCATGCACGTACTTGGCCAGTACTGCAGTGACGGACGTTACTCGCAACAGATATTTCTAGACAAGCCATGGGAGCGAGGGTGCGATAGTGCGCCGATAAGTACCACACACAGTCAGGGAGCAACTGAGCCCTCGATTACCAAGTGTGCAGTCGTCGTTCATCCCGAGACGGCTTTGAACACAAAAATATTTAACATTATACCGTATAGGATACGTAAAGAGTCCGTTAATCAATCTATGGCGCGCTCAGAAGAACGTAGTCTCGCCTATATCACAAACCGCAAACGCGCCGTCCTCAATCCCCAACTTCTTACACTCCTCCTTCAACTTCCTCGGAGGCTCAAGCACATCCTCTGATGTCAAAACCCACGCGCCCCAATGCATCGCCACCGCCCTCTTCGCTCTAATATCGCGGAACACCCTCACACTATCCTGCGGCGCACAGTGCATCGGGCTCATAAACCACCGCGGCTCATATGCGCCAATGGGTATCATCGCCATCTCTATCTCCCCGAATCGCTCCCCTATCTCCTCAAATGCAGGACAGTACGGCATTTCGTCCTCATTTGCGCCATCGGGTACGTATCGATAACCTGTATCTCCGGCGAAGTAAATGTTCTTCGAACTGGACGTCGTAATGACCCAACTAGACCACAAAGTCTTCAATTGGTCGAGGACACCACGCCCTGTTCTGTGCTGGGCTGGTGTGCAGGTGAGGGTAAAAGTGTCTGTGATCGAACTGTCTTTGGCGGATGGGACGGTGAGTTCGGCTTTCTGCCACCAGTCGAGGGTGTGGAAGTGGGTTTTGGGTATGCCGAGGGATGCGAAGTAGTGTTCGTTTCCTAATGGCGCGAAGATATGGGGCATGCGCTTCGACGTTTTGAACAGCGTTGTTACGGTGTGGGTGTCTAGACTGAAAACAAATGAGCTGTCATTCATGAACGTTGGGACGGATGACTAACTGGTCGTAGTGGTTGTGCTGTCAAGGGCAAACGGTCAGAACACGACCATGCGCAAAGAAGAGTAAAGGACTAACAGATATTACGATGGCATCAACGGGCGGAATGTCTTCGATGGTACAAGGCGCGTCTACGAATCAGCGATTGTCAGAATTATCCCCCAAATGGAAAGCAACGGCGTACCAGTGAACCTCTTGGGTCCCACCAACTGCGACGGCGAGCATCTATCGCTGAAGACCGGATCGAACAGTATCCTCACCCCGCTGCTCAGTTCCAGTAGAAAACACGCGTGCCCAAGCCATGTCGTCTTCATCTGCCGTTCCGTTCCTTTCTCCTCTACATCCCATCCCCACGTTGGCTTTCGTATAGGAACGATATTGTGAGGGGGCGAAGGGGTATTTCGCATTGCTGCGCTCAAGCTGAGCATGTCTCTAAAGCCCAGCAGTTGGAAAGAGGGCCACGGATTTTGAAATCCGCCCGAGGGTTTGTGCGAAACCCAGTGCGCGGGTTGGGTATTCGACGTGTAGGTTGGCAGGCCGTCACTCTGTACTACAATGGCCGAAGGCGAGGACGTGGATGGGATGGGGGATTTCATTCTCGCTGGCAGGGATACCGAAGGAATTCGGAAGGAATGAACGGCGGTGGAAAACCTGCTGGTGCGGGTGATGGCGAACAGCGTGAGAGGTGCGTTTCCATGATGAGTCTCAAGAAGGCGGCTTTATTAGACAGTGCGTGCCGAACCAGCGAGGCCACACTCATCATCAATGATCGGGCCGCTAATCATATCAGCACACGTTCGTCATCCATTCTCCGCTGAGGCTAGGTGCCGAAGGGACACCTCTTTGGGGGAAACGCGTCGTATAGCTAACCGAGCTTTATTCGACTGAACCTGTAATCGATTCATGTCAGAATCCATGCCATCAAGGACAGAAATACTTGCATTCATCCCCTTGGCATAGGTGCCTAGAAATCCAAGAATATCCAAGTGCTACTGACGCGTATAATCGGCTTGCGTGTTTAAGGTTAACGACAGATCTTGGCTCTGTCTCAACGAAAGCAAAGGCGTCAATAGGAGGGAGAGGACTGTGCGGATAGTATTGTGGGGCAAGGGGGCGTCGGCAGCCAAGTTGTCAAAGTGCACAGCGCACGAAGACTAGCGGCGACCAAGGTGACAGACCGTACTACAAGGCACCCATATTCCTTCCGGGGCAGGTTAGAGTGCCGAAAACAGGTGAAGTGTACGTTTTTACCATGCCGTTCAAGGGAGCGTAAAACGCTCTCTAAATCCCTTAATAAATGAGAACTGTCTATGGGGGGAATTCATACGATATCCGGAAGCATGAGTGATGTATCCATGGGACGCAAGTGGGAAGAGGAAGAAAGCAGCATTTAGCCAACGCGCAGCCAAGCACGAGCAAGCACCACGTGATCGCCCTTAACTTCGAGGTGGCCGCAAGGCAGGACACAGACCAATGTAGAACCTTTTCACTTGGATATTGTACATCAAAAAGGTACCGAACTATTGTACGCGACTCCGTAAGCAACGCCACATATTTTCTCCTCCCTTTCCAAAGCCAGTTCCTGGATGATGAACGATGCGAGGATCTCTTCCGTGAAGGGAGTAGCTTCGCTGGAGATGACTAGTGTCAAGCCTGGACCGGATGCCTGTGTGCCCACATATGCAAGGGGATTGGAGGAGATGAGATGCGGATCGTCTTCCCGGGAAAGCTTCACAAAGCCGATCAATACTAGAGCGAAGTCAGCGACTTTGACCAATGACGTACCGAGAGACGATACTGAGGATGAATACGCCACAGGAAACGTCCGTATTGCGTATCAATTAATTTCCCGTTTCTAACGAGAGAGAGAGAGTCAGGTACATAGTTGGTTAATAGAGAAGGAAGCGCCACAAAAAGACACGTACATGTCACAGACGCGCTGTTCCTTTAACCATTTCTTAATCTTCATCTTCTTTCCCCTGATCGTCACTGTATCGGAGAACACTTCATTCTCCTCTATGACGATAACGATCTCGTCTCCTCTAGCGACGTGGATCTTTGACGCGGTTGTCCCCGCTTTGTGGGAGATACGGTAGGCGATTTGACCGTCAGGGTATGAGACGGTGGTCTTGATGACGCTCTTGGTGTCGAAGTGGAGTACGGTGGGAGGTGAGGGATTCACGAGCGTAAGAGTGCTGTCCATGGCAAGAGGGCGAGCAGTGCAGTACAGTCATGGGCAGGCGTTCATATCGCACGCTAGAAGCTCGGGCAAACCCACACAGCCTGTAAGATCGTGACCAGCCAAGACTGAGTGCCTTGATTGAAGAATTCAAGGCGGTGCAAGGGAGCTCAAAAGCGTGTCGCCAAGTACAGGGCCTTATATACGAGACCAATCGGCAAAGTCAAAAGGGCAGTACTACGCCTCGATAACAACAGACCTTTTACTGTGGCTTCGACGCATCCAGACCACCAAAGTTCCCACTGGTCCAGTAACGTGATGGTCGAAAACAAGTGGATGATTGATCGGCGGTCTATTGATGCCGAAGGTTTGCGCTTTTCTTCTTTCACCATCATCATGATCATCAACTATCGCAGTTTTCTTTGGCGCACCTAGATGACTGCACGCGAGTTTTTGCGTGTTATCACCATGTATCTTGAACCTCAGGTAAGTAAAAATATTCTTTCATCTTTTGCAGTCAAAGCGGCCCGAATCCGTATCGGATCGGGACAGTGGGTTGGGTGAACGGCAGTGGGCGAGGCTGGACCAGACATTAGATGAGATTCCGACCTTACAGGCTATGGCTTAGTGGCCAGTCGCGTCCGGGTACGAAGTGTCTCTAGTAGCAAGCGCGTACAAAAGCTCTTTTACTTTTACTTCGTTCCTCTTTTCGTGCTTCTTGGTCTCTAATAATGCTCTAGAAACGGTGATTCGTCGCAGATGTGATCCTGATGACTCTCTACAGATAGGATGTCTTGCGGCCGCTCTTGGTCGGCTTACCTCGCTGCAAGTTAGGTCTATTTTCGCATGGTGCAGTTTTTTCGTTGAATGAACTTGACGAACGAGCGACTTCTACTCCCTGCATTAACTATTCGGCGGATTTCTTGCGCGCTATTTCGAAGTGTGCAGTGGCTGACAGGAATTAGGTGCTCTTGTACTTTGCAGCCGCAATGCAAACTTGAATCAGTAACATAACTGTTTCGTTTCGTTCGTGATATCAAAGATCCGATGTGCAGTCTTGAGGCTGTTACGTTACGCGCTCTGGCGTATTTATTGGCTTCCAGCTGTCTCCTCTGAACAGTAACAGACATCCATCCTTTCGACATACCGCCTCAGCACAGCGCTCTTCACCATGTCTTCGCGAAAAATCCTCATGCTCCACGGGTACGAAATCTCTCAACACTCAGTATTTGCTCGCTGACTAGCTCCACACTCAGCTACGGACAAAATGCCTACGTTATGAGTCGCTATGTATGTGGCTTTGAAATCGCCTAGAGAGATAGCGCTAAAGAACTTTCCAGATGGCCTCAATTACCAAGGAACTCGCCGGCGATGACGTTGAATTCCGTTGGTATCTTGCACTTTTCTATATGGTCGTGTTATCAACGTGTGACAGAGTATCTCGACGCCCCATTCTCACTCGTACCTGCGGACTTGAACGCAGCTCACGCCTCCTTGCCGTCCCCACCCAAGAGCGCTCCGGTTTGCAGCGTACCATCGGCGAGGCCTTGTGCTAGTGACTCTCCGAGAGGTTGGTTTACGATCGTGAACTTTGGAGGAAACACGATGGAGGGTATAGAAACCTCTCTGGCACTACTCAAGAAGACGTTAAAGGAGAACCGCTTTGAGGTGGGTGGAACTTCGTTTCACGGGCCAACAACATGGAGTAACTGTTGTTTAATCTTTCAGGCAATCATGGGATTCAGCCAAGGCGCCGCGATGGCCGAACTGCTAGCTGCGATGGTAAGTATTGCCCAGGATGACTGTATAATCGTCTCATGATTTCGTAGTTGGAACGCCCGGACCTCTACCCGTTCATTGCAGACGACAATGGCGCTGCAGTCCATCCTCCCATGTACGTTATTATCGTGTGCGTTGATGTAGACCTAACACTATGACTTGTAGGGAGTACATCATCACTGTCTCCGGATTCCTCCTTCGCGGACCATCAGCTGCGTGGGACGGCCAGCCCGTTAGCCCGGCCTTCCCTTCGAACGAGCTCACCACGCCAGTACTCCACGTCGTAGGTAACACGGACCTTGTCGTCCCGAGAGAAAGAGCGGACATATTCATGTCACTCCACAAGAACAAGCGCGTCGAAGAGCACATTGGAGGTACGAATTTCAACCTTTCTGAATCTCCAGGCTGATGAAACTCTGCGCAGGACACTTTGTACCTCGTCAAACGAAGTGGCAAAAGTTC
>QLPD01002215.1:0-14011 GCA_003314085.1 Hymenopellis raphanipes
CCCAAGGTGAGGGTATCCGCTATGACAAGCCACTCCGGATGCGAAGAGCTCAAACAGCAAAATTCCCTTGTGAGATGTGAGCAGAAGAACATGATGAAAATGTTAAAGACATACCTTGTGTCCAAGTGCAAGTTTACCTTCAGTTGGCTCACCAAAGACAATGCTATCCCAATGTAATCCCATCTTGCTCGCAGCCTTCATTCCGACTCCGTCAACTTCTTCTCCAACAACGTACAACATCGCCACGTCGCCTTCTTGTACAGCACCGCTCTCTACAAGTTCCTTCACAGCAAGGATCTGAGCGACGGCGGCTCCTTTCGCGTCACAAGTACCCCGACCATGTACAATGCCTCGTTCGTCCGGGCCGGAAAAGGGAATGAAGGGAGGAACGGTATCGATATGCGTGGTCAATAGACATTTGGTGGATCGAGCAGATCCAATGTAAGCGTAAACATTTACACGTCGCGACGATGGGGCGATGGGAATGAGCTCCACGGTGTATCCATCTGCTCGAAGGGTATTGGCAAGAAATAATGCGACATTTTCTTCGTTGCCCGTGAGCGACTCGATGTTCACAAGATCTGCAAGAAGAGATTCGAATCGCGACATGGAAAATGGCTGGTAAGGGTAGGTGATTAAAATAGCAAAAACAATTTGGCCGCGATTGCCCACAGGCAGTTAGGCGCCCTGCTTCGCTGTCAGTTAATTTGCCACACACCAAGCGATGAGGCACACCTTTAGGAGGAGATAACCTGAAAGAAAACGAAATTGCTATCAAGTTGTAAAGGGATGTATCAGTGCGCCCGATTTACAGGGAGAATACGACTTGGGAGGCGCCACATCGCTTCGATTTTGTACGCAGGAGTTCTACACACCAATAAGTAGTGCAGCAACGTCGTCTAGAACAGTCTAGGTTCAGGATTATAGTACAGAGTCTGTTGTACAATCGGCCAATGTATTTTGAATGCAGAAACGGTCATAGCGCTTCTGCCGCAGAGATATACAAAACTATTCACGCATCAATAACGAACAGGAGATGAAAAGACACCAGCAGCCGCACCATTATTCCCTCGAATAAACGCATCCCCATATCGGTTCGTGATTCTCCCATTCGCATGCTCCTCTGTCTGCTCAAGGGCGATATTCATATATCCATCCAGACATGACAGTATTCCTGGGCACGGCCGCATGAGACAGTTTGCTACGCGCCATAAAGCGCGACACGCACCGCGATAATCAACGCCAGATGTTAGGCGAACGATAACTCGCTTGCCGACGACGCCCTTCAAAAAGTCGGTAGGTGATCCAGTATGTACTGGTGGAGGCGCTGGCGCAGCGGCAGGCGGTGGAGAGGGCTCTGCAGGCGGCGGGCTGTCGTCCATGATGGTAAGAGGAAAGACGTTTATAGTTATTTACAGCATTTCAGGTTTATGTGCCTTGGATAAGTTCAAGTACAAAACGCGTATCCTCGGAGGCTTCATAAACCCTACATACGATATCTTTGTACGTGTATGGTAAATAGATATTGTCATTCGGTAAAAATGGAGTCCGTGAAATGAAAATGAAGTCAAAGTAAGGAACTTGCCCGCGAAGGGCGGTGTCTATACGATGGTGGCGATCCCGAGTGTGAATGTATGGGAAGTAGTGTTAGAGGCGTAGAATACAGTACTCCGCTCGACACTCTAGCCAATTGAGACGTAGGTTGTGGGATGGCACGCACAGGTCTAAAGGCCGACGACGCCCTCATACCCTTCGGATGCCGCGCTGTATCTTGGCCCGAAGTAGTTACGAGGACCGAAGGAACACTCATAACCTCTCCCGACATCGTTCGCAGGAATCGAGAATGATTCATAGATTGCGTAGAATTACGACAACTTGAAGGATGCGACTGAGAATTTGAAGTGAGTCATGGAAGCGTTTGAAGAGAGAAATGCTTACTCTGCTCATAAGACCCCTATACTCCTCCATGTCTTTGGCGTGAGCTCCATAGCGCAGTGAATCCGCCAGTCGCTGACGATCCAACTGTCCATCCCTGGATGTAGGTATGGGGGGTATAGGTGCCGTTATATCCTCCTCCTCAATCCGCACCTCGTCAGCACTCCCGAGTCCAAAATACTGCCGCCGACGTGACCGTCCTAAAGGTGTAGCAAGGACCTCACTCGGGAGTTTGAAAGGGTCAAGCAGGAGCTCGAGTTTTCCTCTAGTAAACGGGGCAGCTGGGTCATGATTCACCGGCGGCCCCGTACGCTTTGAAGATGGGGGCGAGGCAAACAGTTGCGGAGGAGACGCATGGTGTAGACGCGGAGATCGACTTGAGGGGACTTGAGGAGGAGATAGCGACAGCTTGGCTTGAGCCGTTGAGCCATGCTTGCGCGTAGGCTTTGGAGGTAGTGGTGGTGGGACATCCATTCTTTTGAGCATCATCATGAACCAGGCTCTGGGAGTGAATGAATCTTCATCCTCAAATGCAAGGGCATCATTGAGACCGAGTGATGGTGAAGACTTATTGGCAACGCCTTGTACAGGCCGTCGCTCTTTGATAGAAGGCATAGCGACAATGATGGCGGAGAAGAAGGAGAAGACGGCCACTAGTAAATCCAAGATGCTGTCCATGTTGCCAAAAGCTAGCCAGAGAACTACATGAAGCGCGAGATATTTGTAGCCCAATGAAGACAAGAACTTTTAAGCCGTTGAAGAGTGGTCCAAGATCATAGGTTGTAGGCAATAAGACATGCGTGAAAATGGAGCGTATATTAAGAACATCGAAGACGAGTGTGTTTAATGCAATGACGGCGAAGACGCAAAGCTATCGCCAACTTGATCGCCAAGAGCTTGAGGTTCATGCCGGATTGAAGCGGAGATTGAAAAATGCTACTTTGCGTTTCCCAGTCTGAGTCCTTCTGGTCTCCTTTTGCCCGTCAACGGCCCTAAGTATTCCGCCTCTGACATTTTCCGTTTTACTGACACTGTAACGGAGACGTTCCTCGGCGCGTAGATGAAATTCACGCGTTTATCTGGCGTATTGGCCTCCCTTCGTACCAACTGCCGCGTCCAGCTGTGCAGACAGACGCGTTTAAACACTTTCTACCCTAAGCGCTTCGTTCTCGCAGCCACACTCCGCTTGAGAAAAGTCTTTTCAGCTTTCCGCATGAATGCATCATTGCATCTGTGGTTTGTTACTCTGTACTATCTTTATTTGGACGCGCTCATCCGCGACACCACAACAACGATTCTTTTTGCACAGACTCGCAATTGGGTATGTAAACAACGTTGCCCTTGTGTGCGAATATCTCGTGGATTTCGTTGGACAGGAGTTGTGCGCGCTGGGCTCGCGACGCGTCGTTGGTCATCCGACGGATCTTCAATTGCAATTCACAGATGCCGACATCAAGCGCGTGCTCTTTCTCGGAGCTTGAGTCATAAAACGACATTCTCACGTTCGCATGACTCATGAGGGACTCTTAAAACCTCACCACTACCGTCACTTGCTAGTGTCAAGCCCACCCAACTTTCTCAAGAACCATGCTACCAACAGCCTTATCAGGAATCCCCCCTACTTACGACGGTTCTTCTTCCCCTCCTCATTACTCTTCTGAACCTTCTTTGGGCGAACAGCGTATTCAACACTCTCCCCGCAGCACTACCTCCCCAGTCCCCAACGGAATCTTCATACAGAAGGACGGTCGCGTCACCGTTCTTCTCACAGGGCAAGAGACGGGCGTCTCTTCCCCCTCGTATGGGCGCCAAAGCACGATCAACGGTACCGTGCTCCTGGACAAGCCCGACGATGTCTCCCGAGTGAAGGTCAACGTAAACCGTCTTCACCCTTGACGCCTCTTTGCCGTCTTGCTAATACTCACCCTTCTCTTCTCAGCTACTGGGTAATCTTGACTATCTGAATTCGAATGGTGGAGCAAAGTCGATATCCCTAATCGATCAAAGCGTTACGCTATGGACCTCTTCATGGGGTCCTTTTGCTGAACACTTACCGTTCGAATTCAACTTCACCCTTCCAGCGACATTTACTGACCTTGATGAAGGTCAACCCTTACCATCAACGTTCGCTTTCTCCGCGCCTGGACTCCCGGCGGTTCTCGTGCGAGTCGTCTATGCTATCATCGTTGACATTTCCTATGCACGCGGCCCCTTCAGTTTTTTCCCGACGAGCACTATGTGAGTTTCTGGGAAGAACTGACCTGGTACTGACCCGGTGCACCAATCAGCATTCGGATCCCGTTCAATTATCGGCCTCGGACGCGGCCCAATCGACCTGTACTGCCGATACCGTTGTTTAGTTCTATCAAGTCGTCACCCGAAGAATGGACGCAATCGGTGACGACCCTCAAGACTAAACCCGACGCCAACGTGAAGCCCATCCATGGCAATGCAAGTCCTCTTCTCAACTCTTCACGACGACATTCAACCTCAGTCTTCGCGTTAGGTTTTCATCCCGTCTGTTCAAGTCTTCTCTTTCGCGGATACCATTCCCATCCACCTACAACTCACCGGACCGCTTACGTCTCTCCAACAACTTTTCCGTGACCCTCCCGGGGTGATTGTTACTGCGAGTATACAGAGACAAATTGCGGTCGATGTGGGTGGCTCGCGATCGTGGCGAGAACTCACTATTGGTGAGGGGAAGATGACATCTATACCGCCTGCGCTGTCTCAGTTGGAGTTTCACTCTCGAGATGAGGAAGTACTAGATTGGGAGGGCGAACTTCGCGCCAAGCCCGATGTTACTGTCAGCGGTTTCGTGGCAGCAGGTGTCGTAGTCAAAGTGAGTCCTCATCTATATCTAGGATTGGGCGCCACTGATTGCGGGCATGTAGGACTTTATCTTGGTTACCTTGGTACCTCCAGTGCATGCACCATTTTTGCCTACACGGATCTACATTCCTATACGGCTAGTAACGGATCCTTGGATTGATACGCCAGATTGGACATCAGTTTACGTTCACTACGGTTGATACTGAAGTAAGCTGCTTTTAAACTGGCTCGAATGTCATCACTGAGTGTGACGACAGATTGCGCCACGAAAAAAAAAACTATCGTGTACTCTTATATGTGACCAATGCTTGACTGAACAAATTGTACAACCCTTTTATCATGCTATACTCCACGAGCCTTCGTAAAATAGTTATGTTGGGAAAATTGAAAATCGTGCCACAGAAGACGAGATGTCGTCATCAGCGAAGACTCGCTCGGAGGAGGATGCGTGAAGTCTCTTTCTCCTTGCAGACCAAACATATATGCGAAGCCGACTTGCAAGACAAGATGTCAATTCCTTAGTTTCCTCCAGGTGGCGCAAAATCGTCAATGGTCGTGCGACTAATGGTGACTTGGAAGAAGCCTCTTCTCCCCCATCTTCATAGCCCAATCACGAGGCACCAAACACCCTTTACTGCATGGAGGGCACATAGGACTCGGAGCGCACTTCATCCCGACGCGGTAATGTTCAACCTTTCCGCCCTCAGCTCCCTCGTCCGTCTCAATATCACACTCGCAGAAATCCACTCCGAGCTCGAGATGCACAGGATCGGTGCATGGGTCGCAGGGAATTCGTACCTCATGCCCTGGAAGACGATGCGGTCCGCCATGATCTGAAAGGGCTACGAGATATGAGCCAGTGGCCTCTCTGAGGACCAGTGCTTTCCATCTGAACGCAAGGGAGTTGTAGCACTGGAAGAAGACAGATTCCGCAGAATCAGACGAAATCTCAACAATAGCCTTTTCGACACTGGGAGAAAGGATCAGTAATGTCAACCTAGTCAGCATGTGGACTCACTCAGCCAAACACTGTTCCACTTTCTTTCGATAGGGCAAGGTGGCTTCCGTATCTGCGCTGATATTTGGATTATTGAGTAGCTCATGAGCACGGATGAAGGTGTCCCAGCCATAGAAATCTTCACTAGGCCAATGGTGAGACATAACGCAAGGGCAGGATGCAGGAAGGATGGATGGATGGACAAACCCACGTCTTGTGGATAAGACGCAAGGCTTTCGGTGTAGAAATGATTGCGGCTGACTCTTGTCTCAAACTCGGGCCTGTGAAACTGTCCTTGATTCAGAGTGCGGTTATGCATGCCCTCCTCACTTTAACCTTTTTCAAGTTCCCTTTTAGCACTCTACATAATTCTCGTATGTCTACATCAACATTTCGATAGTACAAAAGTGTTCTGTTACGCATATGTATCGAGAAATTTCCTCTAATCACTTGTGTGAGCGGCGAAGAACTCAGCTGTGCCTTAACGTCAGAAGATGCTCGTCAATGTGTAACTTGGTAACCTACAAAGGGCCAACGCAGAACGCTTGTACGTCCTCTCGAGAGTCGTATAGTTGACATGTTGAATTCCGAATCTAGTTGATTGTATAAGCATTGGCCAGACGAAAGCAGCTGTACGAACCGTGTTCGTAATCCAGTGGACCATTCCAAGTTGTCAAGCATCGCTGGAAGCGATTAATCAGTACCGGCAGCTCATGTAGTGTTAGATGGATTGTTTACTTACACCAAGCAAAAGCTCCCGCCAATGGAACACCATCTTCATGAATAGAAAGAAGCATTTCTCCAAGATAGGTCATGAAGCAATCTGCAACACCCTATCAGCCTGCAGAAACGCGAACAGGTGATCCACGATTTTACTTGTTCGAGCGACATCTTCCTTGATGCGAAATAGATCCGTCAAGTCACCCTCATCCGGCTCCGTGAAGCCAAACTCGGAAACGTACTACGCAAATGTGGCTTTCAGTACGACTGAACTCACGAATGCGGAAATACGCACGATCTTGCTCGAAGGCCATCGAGAATACACTTCCGCCATGAAAGGGCGGAACGCCACCGGTGTAGCCTGTAACCAGGATGTAAACGGGTCAGCAGAGATCCCCGCTGCCCAACCATACCCCGAATCATACGACACCACTTGATTGCAGACCGGCCAAAGCGGACTAGTCACGTCCGCCACACACGCATCGATTCCCTCCTCAGGCGCACGGATGAACTGCACTCGATAAGGATCGATGGCGAAAAAGTCCGCCGATCCCAGTATGTCAGCAGATTCTTCTTCCGTGAAGCGGGGGAGGACTGATTCGGGAAGGGTGTCCTTCAAAATCTGCGGCCAGTCACCCGTCGTGTAGACGGGGTCAGAGAAAACGCCGATCTGGAAAGCGGTGTGACGCTCGACTGCAAGCGCGTCTTCGGTTGAGTTACTTCTCCATGGTATACCACTAGATGCTTTGATTTGTAGTTGCTTCCGAACCGAAAAGGAAGGGTGCGTACATGAAGTCGTCGTTCTTGAAAGCGATCTCACCAGAGATGTTCAGAGCCCGAAAAGCTGGGAGTTTCATAAGACGGCAGCCAAGCGAAAGTGGGAGGTCAGAGTCATACCCTTTACAGCTCCAGCATGGGCCTTCACTGTTTGTAAGATGAGAAGATGAACGGTCAAAGGCAATACAGTGTCTCCGTACAGAGGTTGTAAGCACATTGGAAGGGAGCGGAGGTCTTATTGACACCAGGAGCAAATGTGGCATCTACAGTTCCCATTCAGGACAACTCGCGGTTGATTTGACATACAGAGCAACGCACTGAACGGATAAGATGCGACTGCTCCACAAAAGACACGGGGTTCGTTGAAGGTATACCTAAGATTTTGAGCTACACTGGAGACTAAACGCACGAAATGAGTACATACCATGTATTGACGCGTCCGTTGTATGCTTTGAAAACGGTGACCGCATAGCTTAGAGAACTGTTAGGACTGACTAGGGCGTTGGGATGTAGAAACCATACTTGACAAAATCGTCCACAATTTGGGGACTAGTAAAACCTCCGTAATACGCTTGCAGTGCAAGGGGTGTATCCCAGTGGACTGGGAGAGCATGGAGACGGTCAGCAGCAATCGGAGTTAGACGAACACCTCATACAGAGCGTGACGACAGGGGCTACACCACGTTCCAAGTGGTAGTCGATAACTACGAATCAGATGGCTAAGATGGTTTTTTACATCAGCTTCGAAGACTCACCATCGGAGTAATGGTCGATGCCAGCAGTGTTCAAAGGCGAGTCAGCCGCTCCAAATGGAAAGATTCTGGTCCAAGAAATCCTGTAACGCGACTTAGACATGAGGCTGCATGGTTTTACGCGAAGAGGGCTCACGAGAATGAGTGTGCAGTGACACCAAGAGCAGCTACTCTATCCACGTCTTCTTTGTACAAGAAATATTGAAGATCCGTTATATCACCTTGCCAAAAGTAAGAAGAAATGATGAGTAGCGCGCAAACACCGCTAACTCACCCGTGGTGTTATCCACTGAAAAGTTCGGCTGCCGCGGGGCCCAGTCCCACATCGTTGGTCCCTTCCCGTCATCTTTCACGGCACCTTCAACTTGGAACGCGGCAGTCGCAACGCCAAAGAGAAATCCCGGAGGGAATTTCAAGTCTGGTAGTATGTCTTTGGGCTCTGGCGCGTAGAAGGAAGGATATAGAGCCGGTGGAGGAGACGGTAGCGTGACTGGAGCTGATGGAACACGCGTGGTGGTGAAAGGCGGCGCTTCGACGGGTCCGACCTGCAGGATGAAGAGTAAGGTGAGGGGATTTCGATGGAATCGTATAGACCTACGATATCCCAGAGTTCATCGAGACCATCCTGAGAGTAGTCTCGAGAGATAGATCCAGGTGGTGGAAAACTAACAGAGGAACTGGGCGTCGAAGTGAATGTAGACGAGACGAGAGTCGTTGTGCTAGCAGTTGACGCGGTAGATGCGACCACAGTTGACGCGCTAGAGGCAAGCACAGTTGATGAGGTACGAAACCCCGTCGACAGAGACTCGCTGATCTGAGCTACAACACCGGGCACGTAACACCACAACGCAACGATTACCGGCAAGGTCTGCATGAGGAGTTGATTGTAATTCGATGTTAAGACCATCTCGATTATATGAGTGGAAGAGAACATCATGAGACCTTGCAGGTAGGACGACCACTTCGGCCCGAATGATTCGGTATGAGGTAGACGCATCAGGTGAGGTGAAGCAGGTGCCGTCTGGTCGTAGATGGAAGAGTCGATAATTTCGAACGTCATCAAACGAGTATTGTGGACTGCTTAAGCACTATACTTAAAAAGGATGCTTTCGCATAGTGCCCATCACTTGATCAAGTATGAAGCCGACGACAAGCTGGGCCCGAGAAAAAAAGGTCCTGAAATTTGGAAGCTTTACGAAACAGGACGGTGAAGTCCATTGAAGCCCAACCATTTGACTCTTGCCAAGTCTCTTGCGTCCGACCCTAAGTCAATTTGGGTTCACGAAGTTCGAATGTGGAACATCCAACGCTGTTAGTCGTGCGCGTGCTCGTCCGCGTGTACGGATGTGAGGGTAGGTGAGGGTTCAAGTTGAAGAGATGGCTAAGCGGGTCCGATCGCGAAGCGAATCCGATAAATGTTCGGACTCTTCGGGCCTTTCTTCCGCCTCCTTCCGTCGGCACAGTATTTTCTTGACTTTGAAGACACGCGATTGACTTGACGTTAAGCGAGGACTATTACTCTCAAAAGAGGGTCAACTAAACGACTCCAACGACTCCAAGACTCGAGTGAATGTGGATTAGATGCCCATCAGTGCCGGGTTGACATGAGTGCCATTCTGGTCGACTGACCTGTATCACTTCTACCATCGTGCAACAGCGTCCACGACAATGCCGAGCCATCGACATGCGACACCCAGCGGACCATGGCCCTTTCTCGACGTGAACGATGCCGTACGCCGCCAACAATTTCCACTATCAGCTACTCACAGTCCGCTAGATTGACCCAGCGCAGCTCCGAGCAGCGCCGGAGCCGCGTCGACAGACGCACGAATCCGAGATGGAATATCCTTTCAATAACGATGCCGACGACTGGCACAAATATCCGCAATCCCTTTTCATGAATTGGAGCCTCGAGCAGCAGAAGAAGAGCGGTGTTGCTACACTGTTGCGCTCGTCACGACAGGGATATCGGTCCAGGTATGGTACTAAGATCATGGCGCAGCCGGATTGTGCGGTGTACAGACTGTTGATGCAGAAGAACGGTCTCTTCCATCCAGACTCGAGCCGCCATGCTACTTGGAGGGCGTCGAACACGAATGAAGATGAGCTGTGGGCCGCGTTGATCAAACCTGTTGAGTCGTGTCTTTGTCAAAATTGACTGTGGTTAATAATTCTGTAGGCCGATAAAACCACGCGATGCCAAATGTTCTTCATAGACTCATTATCTGGCCCAGTCCTACAAATGTTTGGCACTCGGTTCACAATTGACCCCTTCTTCTTCTCCTCGTCACTCAGTTGGATCCCTTCACGGTATTCTGAACAAATCATACCCGGGAGGAGTGATCGTAAGTCTTGACCTTCACTCAACAACCAATATTCAACCCTTTCTTCTCAGATATCACTTTGACATTGACATACATCAATATGCGTCCTTGGTTGGACTCAACATCGCAGGGCGACCTCATCGTTGACTTTGACGCAGTCCCGATGTACCTTCACGATCAGATGATCATCGACACCCATGCGCCTCTCGTTCTCCAAAGCTGCAACAGAATCATTGTGCACGATCTTCTTAGCATTCATGCTGTCCGCCACGGGCCCGACCACCACAATCCGAGTACCGTCATCACCTACGTCCCACCTATACGAGATCCCAAGTCCGATGCATCCACATCTGCATCTACTCTCAACACCCGCGTACTAGCCACTGGCCGTTCCGTGCATTGGTCGGATCTGTACCGCACAACTGCCGACCCCACCTTACATGTCCTGGCCCAGCTGTGGTATCCTTTGTATTCCTGGGACGAGACTCTAGAAGTCATAACAGCTGAAGTTATATGGCTAGAAGCGCATACCCTCTCCACCATCAACACCAACAAATCACCCATTATTCCGTCCGGGAACTCCGATCTTGATACCTCTGCGCGACAACTACGGGCGGCGCAGAACGGCTTGGACTTCGGAGAGGAAGATGCGCATACGCAAACGTACCTCCATACACACCAGCTCCATGTTTTACGGGCGCATTTGCTGCATTATGCGGAACTCATACGAGATTTCAGGAAGACGGTCGAGTTTTTGAAAGACACGCCGCATCCAGGTATGGAGTCGCATGCGATATTCAAGAAAGAATGTACAACTCTCTTGAATGATATTGAGAGGCTAGAGGAGACGCGGGCCATGTTGGATGGAAGGGTCGGGAATGCAATGGGTCTGGTAAGACCCAATTATGCCTCTTGGATACGATGCTAATACATTATAGGCATTCAGCAGTGTTAACAACGAGGATAGTAAACGGATGCAGGCGCTTAGTGAAGCGTCGTTACGCGATAGCGCTGGTTTGTAGCCCCCAGCTACTTTCAATGAAATGACACTGACGACCACATAGCCATGAAGCAAATCGCATATATAACTATGATCTATCTACCAGCTTCGTTCTCTGCGGTGAGTTCTCATATCGTGTAATCAATCGCATTTCTAACGAAAATCTCTTTTGCAGGCCATCTTCGGAATGAACACCGTCGAAATCAACCCGGGTTCCCGCCCCAAACTCTACGTCTATTTCGCCATCGCTGTACCCCTCACGCTCCTCACTGTCTGGATTATGACGCTCCTCTACCGGGGCGAGAAAAAGCGGCGCGAGATCGAAGACCCCGCCAAGCTCTCCAAGTTCAAGTTCTTCATCTTGCGGCGCCTGTTCTACCCCATCACCGTGTTCTTCCATTCCCTCTCCTTTACACCGCGCTTCCCGAGGCAACGGAGGATGGCGCGCGAGTGGGAGGAGCCGCGCAGTGTGTATGCGAGTGCGCGGTCGAGCATGCGGTCTGCGCGGCCGCAACGGGGCGGGACGAGTTTGCGTACGATGTTTATTGATCCTGCGACTGGGTTGCCGAACGAAGGTGATGTCGAGAATGCGGAGTCTAGTGCTAATGCGCGCGCCGGGTAGCCAGACTTGGAACAGATATCTGGCTTATCTCACCGTAAATGGCGCTGCATAACAGAAAGCTCATGGCGCATATATATACTACTTATTCTTGCTTCTTACTTATTGGATTCCGTGATGGCAGGGAATAGCGTTAGTAGTCAAGTGTTGGTTTAATTGATTGAACGTATCAGTCCAAGTTGAACACCCCTTTGAAACGGGTTCGACGGGCAAGAGGCGGAACATGATAAGAATGACTGCTAGTATTCGGCTGGGGCTGGAGAATAAAGAAAATACCTGGACAAATTTAGGTCTGGTTAGTAAGGCTTACGACCACGGTCGACGGCTGTATACCGTGCACCGAAAACAAATTGCATCTAATTTCCAGGCGTGATTTGGACTTGGGAAAGGCATGCGTGGTTATTAATTTATTCCTTATCGCTCATTTTCGCACTGATTCGAATTGAGTCCAAGGGAAAGAGAGTGAACTGTTTACGTGCTCATTATATCTACACGGGGTAAGCGTATTTCTGACTATGACTACCACGCTTGCCGTTGCTGGCCGTTGTCGTTATCCTCAAAAGACTTTAAAGGGTCGTTTAGCGGCCTCCCGAGTGCACCGTGGAGGCTTTTAGTGGCGCGGATCCGATCACTTTATTTAGGAGATCTATGACGTATGTTTGTTTATTTCTTTTTCATCGTCCTTGGCTTCCTTTGTCCATGTCACCGACGTCTTTCAGTGAACAATGTCGTCGACGGAACCAGAACGACCATCGCGAGGCAGAGATCCTGGTCTCAGACTCCGCATAGAGACTACAGTCCTCCCCGATAAGAAGGAAAGCTCGGAGACTGACTCGGACCAATCGCCTCCACAACAGTCGAAATTCAAGTTTACTCTCCCAGACAACCTCCAATGGATCCCAAACAACTGGACGCTGCCAAAGGTCCGGCCCGTCATCCGTTCTGCGGTAGCAGCTTGGTTATCTTCAGTTCTATTCATCATACCCGAAGTCGAAAGATATATGGGCCAGGTGTGTCAGTTTTGTCTTTCATAAACGCCTTTGACAATTCTATAATTCTCAGGCGAGTTTCCTCATCCTGATCTGTACGCGTTCTGCTCTTGCCTATTCCGACCGCTAATCTTCATTACAGCCGCGTTCTTGTCGCCGCCTGCGGATCCTTTCATGGGGGTGGTCGAGCGCGAATTAATTATTCTCGGCCTCGTAGCTGCAGTATGGGGGTACGCGTCACAGTTTCTCTGGCGACACTCTTTATTAATTGCACGTTTCAAGGTGGACGTGTTTAGCGATGTTCTTGGCCAGCTTGGCGCGAAGCAACACTGACCGGACAGTCACTTTCGTCGAGGCAATATCTGGACAATATATCGAAGCCGCTCCTACGGCGATCATTGCAGTCTTCATCTTCCTGGGCAGCGTATTCCTTCTCTACCTGCGCGCACGCCAAGGACCAGGCCCGTACTTGTTTGGCTGTATTCTAGCCTGTATATGCCTCGATATTACCCTTACTGCAGCGATCCTTCTTCCATATCCATACTACAAGGTACTTCTTGTCCCTTTGAAGATACGTCTCGTCTAATGCACTTTCTAGTTCGGCCGGTCGATCATTATTCCGCTTGGATTTCACTCCGCGATTTCTGTCTTGGTATCAATCCTCATATTCCCACAAACTGTATCCGCCGAGTTCACTACGCGCCTCCAAGGTGTAATCGCTCCTCTCATCAAGTCTCTTGAGCTGCAATGTGCACTACAGCAAAACCCGGCAGATTCAAAGGAGTTTGCTTCCGTTTCAGAGGGGATCAAAGCTTCTGTGAGGCAGGCCGAAGCTGGTCTTATTCCACTCGCCATCACCGCTCGACTTCTACCTTCCGATCTCATATATGCCCGCTTTGCCCCGACCGATTTCAAATCTCTACAGGCTATTGCGAGGCGCATGGCCGTGCGTGCCAATGGGCTAACGATTTATTTCGCTCTCATCGAGCCGACGAGGGAGAAGTTCCCTATGACCCCCATACCTTCCAGACCGGCCTCACCAGGAGCCACGCCTGGTGGTACT